>JAYMGJ010000499.1:0-155808 GCA_037178675.1 Scleroderma bovista
ATATACTCACCCTAGTTCTCATTTACTATATAAACTACTATACTCCGGCCTAGTAGTTTCCTTAGATCAAATCTCGACTAAGATACTCCCCACTCTGTACTACCCACCATGCTCTCCTAATCCCATCTTGTTCTCCTGAACTCCGGCCAACTCCGGCCTCCATCCTATCTCGTCCCCTTGGTCCTATGTCCGATCCTAGCAAGTCTCCTACTTGCACAAGGGCAAAAGCCACCTTTGTCCCAGACTCGACACTAGACCTCTCAGGACTTATCCCACCTGGATGTCCTTCGCTCCGGACAAGCTGCGCTCAACTCCGGACCACTTTCCCGCGGTCCGGACTTACTCCGCAAAAACCTGGACTTACTCCCTGTGCTTCTCTAGTGCCCGGACTTCGTTCGTTTGACCCGGACTTGACTCTCCACACTAACTAGCACCTACTAGTGTCTGGACTTACCTCCTCATTAGTTCCCTGCACCTCTGGACCTCCTAGTAAGATTGCTGAGGAGAACCGGTCTTGACACAAAGCTTGTTAGGAATTGGGTCTGATACACTCTCAAATGCTTGATTTCTCGGTTGTAGGTAGGTGATAGGTCTCATGACATGTTTCTCATTGAGATCAGAAGCAGAGATCGTTGTTCTCTCGTGTTTGGCTCTGCAGTGGTGTGTGACATGTAGATCATCAGCAAGGTGACAATTTCTCTGACAGCACTTACACTGCAAGCATTTCTCAATGTTTCATCACAAAACATTGTAAAAAAATAGAGGAAAGAGATACTCTTTTATTTACAATTTTGTTTAATACAAAAGACAAATATCATACAGCATCATTTTTGTCATTTTTTCTGTCAAGACATGATTTGAGATCATGTATTATGTTAGGACTATAAAAAATTTAACCTTTTTCTTCTGCTTGTTCCTTGCAAAACAAATAAAGAAAAGACAATGTAACTTTCTCATAGCAAGCATTTTGGCATGTTTTATTAGAAATAATATACTATATTATTCTTCAGAACATGTTGAAAGAAAACAACAAATTTTTCTTCAAGAAACATGGTTGTTCCTGGATGCTGATTGGCTGGCTAGAGTGTTATAACCAAAAATATATAGCATGTTTCCTAAACATTTATTTTTATACAATAGAATATCTTTTGATTCAATTTTTCACTCCAGAAATTGAAAATGCTTGCTGTGAGAAAAGTTACATTGTCATTTCTTTATTTGTTTTGCAAGGAACAGGCAGAAGAAAAAGGTTAAATTCTTTATATTCCCAACATAAGAAATAATCTCAAATCATGTTTTGACACAAAAATGACAAAAATGATGCTGTATGATATTTGTCTTTTTTGTTAAACAAAATTGTAAATAAAAGAGTATCTCTTTCTTCTATTTTTTTTACAATGTTTTGTCATGAAACATTGAAAAATGCTTGCAGTGTTAGGTCCCTTCACAGTCTAGGAGCATCTGGCATCAGACTGGGAGTTCTGGAATCAGACATTTAAGACCACTCCAGACCAGTCAGACCAGTCAGACCCCTCAGACAGTAAGTCAGTCAGACACTTAAGACAACTGTCACGACCATGACATCCAATCACCCTGTACCCTATTGTCCAATCACGTCCATGTGTTCGCTGTCCGTTTTATTGTATGTACTCCCTTTTCCATTTTTCTCTATCTGTCCTGTATCGCCACCGATCGGTGAGCACGTTGTCCATTCTGTCTCTCCATACAATTACCTAATATGTTTCCTTTCTTGTTTCCAGTTACTATACGTTCCCGTCCCATTGCATTACTAATATGTTACCTATTGGTAATCCAGTTATCACACTTACCATACTTACTCAGCATGCAGTGCAACTGCGCTTGTCATTCGTTGGTAATCCCAACTTCCCGTACATCGCCTCTTCCATTCCACTCAGTATAAATACCTAGATACTCAGTCTGTTGTAGTTTCAGTTCGAATATCGAATAAGATACTTCTCATCCGCTCTCCCTTCATACCCTCCGTCTCTGCCCTCATGCAAGCACTTGGTCATTGACCATTTACCCTTGGACTCTCTGTCAGACCCTCGGTTGGCCTTCCTAATACTCAGGAAGCACGACTATGCTACGTAGCATCTCGGTCTTACTGCTAGACCAACCCCTGACCCCAGACCCCTCATAGAGATCAGATCGGTGAAGAACCGGTCTTGACAGTATATTTGAACTCTAGTCTTGTACAAGTTCACAATCACCTATGTCCAGGACAATCCAAACTTGCTCACACAAACAACCCAGAACCCTCAGCATCCGACACTTGTCGGGCTGCTGCTTTGAGCGCTCTGACTAGCCTCAGGCACTCACCTGACTCTGTCTCCCAATTCCAAGGCTTCTCCACTCGGAGAGCCTCCTCCCCTGCTCAGCATCGCCCACCTGGGGCCTTTGTTGAAGATCTCGGCAATGACCTAGGTGATGACCATCCCAATGACAATGGCCCCAGTGACAGTGGTCCCAGCGGTGATGGTCCTGACGACCCCAATGACCCAAACCCTGATGATGGCGGTGAAGACCCCATTGAGGGCATCCCCAACCAAGAAGAGGCTGGTCTAGTCATTTTCAACAACCTCTCCATCGCTATCAACAGACTCGTGCAATCTTCGCACTCATCTGAGTCTTCGTCTTGCACCAAGGTGCATGAACCCGACACCTTCAACGGGACTGATCCAAAGAAGTTGTGCACATTTTTAGTTCAGTGTGAGCTCAACTTCCAGGACCAACCAAAGGTGTTTTGTACTGACTGAACCAAGGTCACACTCGCACAATTGTACCTCAAAGGAATGGCTCTCGAATGGTTCGAGCCAGACCTACTCAGTGCAGGAGACCCCCACAATTGTCCGATCTGGATGACCAACTGGGAGGAGTTTGTTATTGAACTCCAAACAACCTTTGGTCCCCACGACCCTGTTGCCGACACCAAGCATCAGCTCGACCACCTCCGCATAAGGAAAACCATTGTGCCAACAGATACGTGGTTGACTTCAACCGCATTGCATCCCAGGTTCAGGGCTATGGTGATGGCACCCTGCATCATCACTTCTATACAGGTCTCCCCGACCAAATCAAAGATGAGATAAGCCACGTCGGTAAACCGCACACTCTGAATGGTCTTCGCATCCTCACCCAGGAGATCGATGCCCCATATTGGGAACGCAAGGAAGAGGTCACTCATCAGAACAAGACCTCTACCAGCACTAGTACCAACACCCCCAACACCAAGTCGGGTAAGACCGACAAGGGTAAATCCTCAGGCAACGCTGCCCAGTCCTCTTCGTCGTCAACCCCGACTCAGAAAACTAACAAGTCGGGCAAGACTGCTGAACTGTCGGACAAACTCAGCAAGGATGGCAAGCTGACTGCAAGCGCAGGTTCGACATGAATGTCATATCCATACTTTTCCCAGTCACAACTCCAGTCTAACCCTGGCCTGCCTGACCTCTCCTTAGGCATAGATGCAACTCCGGATCTAGTCCAGCCATCTCCAGCCCCATAGCTGCACTCCAGCTCAACTCCGGTCACTACGTCCATCTTCACCTCAGGACTAACCCCTGTCTTCCTACAGACAGATCCGCAGTCTAACTCCTCCATGTTGGACCTGTACCTACCATTAGTTGCTACTCCAGTTTCAATCTGGCCACTCCCCTTGTCTGGTCTGCGACCTAGCCCAACTCCGGCTGGTACATCCAACTCTGGCTCAGGTCTGCTCCTGTTCCACTCCACTCCCTCTGTCAGGTCCACCAATGGCCTTGGACATTTCCATGTCCAACTCCGGACCTTCCTCCAGCTACTCCACCCTTCCTCCAGCTGTGCACTCCCTCCGCTCTTGCACTTCCTCCGGTCCCACTTCCTCAGGTCCTGGACATCACTCCAGACTTAACATTAGTTAAGTCCACCTCCAACCCTTACTTGTCCCTGCATCTGCTCTGTCGTCCCTGTAATCCTAGTTTCCCATGTCTGCTCCCGCTCCGGTTTATTTTCCTGTACCTGCTTTATTTTCCTGTCCGTTTCTGCTCCATCCCTTGTCCCAACTAAGGTGTTTACTTGTCACCGTATATACTCACCCTAGTTCTCATTACTATATAAACTACCATACTCCGGCCTAGTAGATCCTTAGATCAAATCTCGACTAAGATACTCCCCACTCTGTACTACCCACTATGCTCTCCTAATCCCATCTTGTTCTCCTGAACTCCAGCCAACTCCAGCCTCCATCCTATCTTGTCCCCTTGGTCCTATGTCCAATCCTAGCAAGTCTCCTACTCACATGAGGGCAAAAGCCACCTCTGTCCCAGACTCAATGCTAGACCCCTCAGGACTTATCCCACCTCTGGGATGTCCTTCTCTCCAGACAAGCTGCGCTCAACTCCAGACCACTTTCCCGCAGTCTGGACTTACTCTGCAAAATCCCGGACTTACTCCCTGTGCTTCTCTAGTGCCCGGACTTCGTTCGTTTGACCCAGACTTGACTCTCCACACTAACTAGCTGTTAGAATTCGCGGGCTGGGGCGATCGGGGTGACCACGATGGGTGGATGGGTGCAAACCAGGTCCAAACGCGATGAGTATACAGGGTACAACTACGAGCTATTTATCTTGTAGGTAGAGCAGTTAATATATCTATATCAAAACTAATAACTATAAATCATAGTCTTGTGAGTTTGCCACGTAGCGGCCATATATTCTGACACTCTCCCGCAAACAAAACAAGACAGTAAGTACGAAAGAAACAGGGAGACACAAGAACAAAAAAGGAGAAAATATCCCGCGACTTCACCAAGACTGTTCATCTTCTTTGAAGATGGCGGCGGCAGTGCCCTTCTCTTCCACTTTCCGTTTCAGGCAATTGATCTGGCAGTGACCTTTTTCTCCGCAGTGGAAACAGGTGATCTGCTCGAGCGGGCGGCGCGGCTTCGGAGCAATAGTGGTGACAGCAAGGGCGACAGGGTCAGGGCTCGTTACTGGATGAGTGGCCCGCTGACGTGATTCTTCATTTAGTAAGTGTGCCTTGACTACCTCAAGTGAGATGGAGGCATTATCAGCAGTAGTACCATTAGCAATGGCAGCATCGAGGGAGATAATGAATGGATCATAGGATGGGGGGAGGCCTTGAGTAAGGACAATGTTACGACCATGCCCAACTCCAGGCCTTATCCGGTCACTCCGGTCGCATCGCAGCTCTACAGCTCTACTCCGGTCGCTCGTCTCCTACTCCGGTCGCGCTCACGCAGATAACCTTCTGTTAAGCACGACCCTTGGTCTATGCTCCATTCGCTCGTTACCACACTTCGCCGTTTACCCTGTCTTGACGTGAGTTCTCCGTGAACTCGATATATCCTATACCTTGTAGCATTTTCACCGGACCTGATTTATTTTACCCGGACCTGACTTTATTTTCATCGGACCTGACCTAGTACTTTCTCTGGTTGTCCCTTGTCCGCCTTTCAGGCTGTTTACTTGTCACCGTATATACTCGACCCTAGTTTCTACTTAGTATAAGTACCCTCTAGTTTATCCTGTACTCCTCAGTCTGAAATCAACTTAGTCACTACTCCAGTCTCTGCCTGTCTCCGTCTCCGTCTCCGTCTCTATCACCTTGACAGGAACCTACGCAAGGGATCAACGCACGTCGTCCTTGTCGTTGAATCCAAGCGGTCACCAACTCCGGCCGGACTAATCCCTCGTCCAGCCCTCTGCCCTCTTCCTTCGTCCACGCTCATCCGGACTTGACTGGACCCCCTACCGGAGTAGACCCGGACTTGACAGACAAGTATCTTGTCCTCATCCGTAGCAATATATCCGACTTCTTTCAAGCGGAACACGGCTTGCTGGACATCAGCTATCCAACTGCCCATCGATTGGTCAGCACGCTTAGTCATGGTGTTAAACCTTCGACAGAATGTCATGCGCGTGGCGAAGCCCTGGGCACGATGCATGCACTGGAGCTCTTCCCAGAGGACATGGGGGTCAGTGGAGTGTGCGTGTGGCAGCTGCGATGGTTCGAGGTGGAGGACGATCTCAGCATGAGCTTCGGCTTGGCGGCGCTCAAATGCTTTGACAGCTTTCGAATTGGGGGAGCCGAGTGGGCGAGTCTCTGATCCCTCAACAACTTTCCATAAACCTTTCTTAATCAAGGTAGATCGCATGTACAATGACCATTCAGCGTAGTTCGATTCATTTAAGTTCGCGAAATGCAGCGATGAGTTTGGCATGGCGCGAGATCTGTGGCTGTGACGTGTGACACGTGACAATAGCGGTGATTTGGCTGCAACAGATAACAGCGGGGGTTTGACAGGGGAAACGGTACGGCGGAGACGACAACGATTTGGCTTTGGCCCCAAATGGCAGTTACGACAGCAAGAGAACAATGGTACGACAACGATACGACAGCGAGAACGGTCAACAACAGGGGGTCAACAGCTGCAAAGCAACACGCACAACGATGAAGAATATCGCGTTTGTGTTAGAATTCATGGGCTGGGGCGATCGGGGTGACCACGATGGGTGGATGGGTCCAAACCAGGTCCAAACGCGATGAGTATACAGGGTACAACTACGAGCTATTTATCTTGTAGGTAGAGCAGTTAATATATCAAAACTAATAACTATAAATCATAGTCTTGTGAGTTTGCCACGTAGCAGCCATATATTCTGACACTAGCACCTACTAGTGTCTGGACTTACCTCCCCATTAGTTCCCTGCACCCCTGGACCTCCTAGTAAGATCGTTGAGGAGAACTGGTCTTGACACATGAATCTGTACATGTTCTGTGGTGGAACTGGCCACAAGGCCAAGGACTGCCCCAAGTCTGGCTCTCGAGCAGCCAAGGCTAGGGCTGCTACTGCTGCTACCATGAACATGTCAGAAGCCAAACCAATGGCCTCCACCGAGGCAAAAAAATAGATAGCAACTCCCGAGACTCTGCACAGAGTGGGAGTTGCGTTGTTCCTGACTGTGCACCTATGGAGGCCTGACTCAACACAGCCACTCTTTCCAATCTGAATTCTCTCCGACCCTCTGTAACAATTGTTGACCATACTATGCCTTCCTTTCCTGTGTTAGTAGATTTGTGTTCTACCCATTGTTTCATAGATCCGTCATTTGCCAATATGAACACTCTTTCATGCTACTCGGTATCCCCGATCATTCTACGTCTATTTGACGGTACCACCACCACCACCATAATTACCAAAGCAACCAATCTACCCTTCCAATTTCCCTCTGGTGACGTCACCCCAATGACATTTTATGTCACCCTGTTGGACTCTGACTGTAAGATTGTTCTCAGACACAACTGGCTCACCCGATACAATCTGTTGATTGACTGGGTACTGAGCAGTATCAAGTTCAGAACATCCATGCAGCAAGTGCCAACCCCGAGCTCACTCCCCGACCCTGCAGCGCACTCACTGAGCGCGCTGAGACTCAATGCTATGTCAGTCTCGTCTCCTTCCCTGACCAACTTGCCTCAGGCTCCTGGTCTTCGGGCACCCCTTATCACTCTCATAAAAACTGCAGCCTTTCTGAAGGCTTGCCAGCTTGATGGCTCTCAACAGTTCTCTATCCAGCTGAAGCCTGACAGCAGCCTTCGCGCTGTGTCGGTCGATGCTGCTCCCAACCTCTCCTCTGTCCCTGAGGCATACTGTCAGAACCGGTTCTTCTGATGAACTCCAACGTCAGCTGAGATAAGTCCGAAGGGATGTCAACGACAGGCGGAGGTGATGTGGAGGTGTTGAGGACTTGGCTTCAGCATATGT
The DNA here is from genome assembly GCA_037178675.1 of Scleroderma bovista. Classification (NCBI taxonomy): domain Eukaryota; kingdom Fungi; phylum Basidiomycota; class Agaricomycetes; order Boletales; family Sclerodermataceae; genus Scleroderma; species Scleroderma bovista. The sequence goes on from JAYMGJ010000499.1 coordinate 7,788, forward strand.
GCTGCACCCTTGCAATACCTGCGTCCTCGTATTTCGGAGGACAGAGGGACAGATAGACAGAGGTCCGACAAAGGTCGGAGTTGCCAGAAGGCAGAGGAGACAGAGGTGAGTTCGTGGAAAGTATTCAAGATGATATTTGAACTGAGGGACAATCCCCTCAGCATTTGGAGTACTTATACTTTACATCGGATATGTACAGTAACCGAGAAGCAGAGAGAGACATAGCGGAGACATAGCTAAGAGTCTGCGGATGACAAACGGATGAGTAATATATACGGAACGGAGATCAGTGATAAGCGTAATGGATCAAAAGGTTAATGGGACACAACTATGAGCAATCAGATCTAATCTAAAACGGGAACAAGGCAAGCAGGAATGGAAGCATACAATAACCGGAGGCATAAGCATGGAACTGTTTACTAAAAGGAGACGGAGCATCAATTATTGGAGCGGAAATGGATACGTAGCATCGGAGGTGTCCAATGGCAATCAGACTTGAGTTTACAACAGACTAAAGGCCTCGCGGAGTCTGGTGGTGTTATGTGGTCGTGACACATACCACGACTTTGCCGATGTCTTTAGCAAGGCGAAAGCATCGGTACTCACACCTCATCGGGAATATGTGTACCAGACAGTACACAGGAGCTCAGGGAGAGGCTGTCCCAAGAGCAGGACATAGCTGAGGTCTACTGCAATAGCAGAGAAACGTTCCAGGGAAAATGCGGACTCCATAGTGAGTGATGAAGCAGGTGTCTGGATTGCGGGTGGAATATCTCCGTGGGAAATAAACAGATTTATGTCGGAACTTGACAGGCAGATAGACCACGGTCTAGGCTCTATGATGGTATAGTCACATGATTGATAGCTTCAAAAACGGCGGAGCTATTGAAAATATTGGAATGCTGGCACTGGGCGCCTAAATTTGACATTTGGGCACTAAAAATGATTCTTCCTTTTCTCCTTTGTTTCTCTATTGTTTCTTCTGCTTCTTTGGTTGTTCTGGTATGGGAGTTGGACTGCAGTAGGTTGCATTCCTCTCTCATATGAAATGATCATCATTCCTTGGATTCTTCTGCTTCTTGGCGGTTCTCGTGCGATAGATGACTGTCAGCATTGGCATTCACCTCTCACATCAGGATAGTCATTCTCGTGTGATAGATGGCTACAACGAGCTTGTATTCATTCTTCACATAAGGATAGTCTTGACTTTGCATGATATGGATAGCGAGGGCTGTCTGTATCCCTCAAGTCGGGACAATCTTTCAACAGATTTTGGGTGTGTTCTTTGCATTAATTTCATCAGCTAACTTTCTCCATGTCCACAGTACCAAACACATTTGGTGCGTGACAGCGGGATCTCAATCAGTGCAAGCAATACAAAACTATACATATGGTGTCCATGCATGGCACACACTAAACAGCCTCCCTTGGACCCTGAATGAGGATCAAATCAGCACAATGCTGAAAGGGACTGCAAGGCTTTCCCCCTCAATGACTAAGCAGGACAAACGCCAAGCAATCACCACCATCATGATATGTACCATAAAAAAGAAGCTTGTGGCTGAGGACCCTTTAGACACAGCCTTTTTCGTGTGTCAACAACTCTATTCTATTCAGCTTCTTGAGTTGGTGAGTTCATGATCAAACATCTCAATGCTTTCAACCCAGCTGTCATGACCATGACACCCGATCACCCTGTACCCTATTTTCCGATCGCGTCCATGCGTTCACCGTCTGTTCTATTGTATGTACTCCCTTTTCTGTTTCTCTCTATCTGTCCTGTATCGCCACCGATCAGTGAGTGTGTCGTCCATTCTGTCTCTCTGTACAATTACCTAATATGTTTCCTTTCTTGTTTCCAGTTACCATATGTTCCCGTCGTGTCTCATTACTAATACGATACTCATCGGTAATCTGGTTATCGCACTTACCGTACTTACTCAGCACCCAGTGCTTCTGTGCTCGTCGTTCGTTGGTAATCCTGACTTCCCGTACATCGCCTCATCCGTTCCACTCAGTATAAATACTTAGATACTTGGTCTGTTTGTAGTTTCAGTTTGAATATCGAATAAGATACTTCTCATCTGTTCTCTCTTTGTGCTCTCTGCCTCTGCCCTTGTACAAGTACTCGGTTGTTGACTGTTTACCCTTGGACTCTCCGTATAATCCTTGGTCAGCCTTCCTAATACTCGGGAAGCGCAACTACGCTACGTAGCATCTCAGTCTTACCACTAGGCCAACCTCTGACCCCCAGACCCCTCATAGAGATCAGATCGGTGAAGAACCGGTCTTGACAGTATATTTGAACTCTAGTCTTGTATGAGTTCACAATCATCTATGTCCAGGACAATCCAAACTTGCTCGCACAAACAACCCAGAACCCTCAGCATCCGACACTTGTCGGGCTGCTGCCTTGAGCGCTCTGACTAACCTCAGGCGCTCACCTGACTCTGTCTCCCAATTCCAAGGCTTCTCCACTCGGAGAGCCTCCTCCCCCACTCAGTGTCGCCCACCTGGGGCTTTCGTCAAAGATCTCGGCAATGACCTAGGTGATGACCATCCCAATGACAATGGCCCCAGTGATGGTGGTCCCGGCAGTGATGGTCCCAACGACCCCAATGACCCAAACCCTGATGATGGCAGTGAAGACCCCATTGAGGGCATCCCCAACCAAGAAGAGGCTGGTCTAGTCATTTTCAACAACCTCTCCATCACTATCAACAGACTCACGCGATCTTCACGCTCATCTGAGTCCTTGTCTCACACCAAGGTGCGCGAACCCGACACCTTCGATGGGACCGATCCAAAGAAGTTGCGCACATTCCTAGTCCAGTGTGAGCTCAACTTCCAGGACTGACCAAAGGCGTTTCGCACTGACTGAACCAAGGTCACTTTCGTGCAGTCCTATCTGAAGGGAATGGCTCTCGCATGGTTCGAGCCAGACCTACTCGGTCATCAGCAAAAGAGGCGAAACCTAGCTAGACCTAGCTAGGCCATACTAGACCAAACAAGGCCCCTCAGACCTAGTACACCTTGCGAGGAACCATAAATTCTTGCAACCCGCCACTATACCTTGCAAGGACTGCACTGATCTTGCCAAGTCCTACTAGGTCTGCACACCTTGCTAGGCCTTGCTAGGCCATCCAAGACCTTGTATGTGTCACTCATGCTCACCCACAGCTCGTGCCTTGCTAGGCCTAGTTAGGCCTAGCAAGGGCATCCAAGACCTTGCACACATCAAATATGCTCGCCGGTAGCTCATGCCTTGCTAGGCCTAGCTAGTTCTTGCCAGATCATGCCATTGCTAGCACAATAAAAATCACATCTATTCATTTATTAATACCACATAACAATAGACCATCTGACCGGCAACAAAAGCATTCCAAACAACAACACATGAACAACAGACAACATTAAAGCATTTGAAACAGAATAAAAGGTCCAAATACCACAATTGAAAGCGAAAGCACAACAGCCAAGAGCAAAGGCGCGACAACCGAAAGCATTTGAAAGTGAAAAGGCATCTAGGGGCTGTAGCAACAAAACTGGGGCAACAGCAATGGGGTAGCGCAAGCGTACCTTTGATAGCTAGTAGCTGGTTCTTGAAGTTGAGTTGTTTGTGAAGTAGCGAGTAATGAGAGAACAGTTGAACTGTATTGAACTAAGAAACTACAGGGAATCCTACAGGGTATATATACCTGTGGTACATGGTCTGTGCATAGATAAGTATTGTTCTCGCCTATTTCACCATATTCCCATATGTAGTCGGTGCAGTTTCCATAAACATAGTTATCTGGAAACGTGCCTGTAACGTGCATCAGCATGTGTTATACACGTGCCTTGCATGTGATAGTTCCGGCTATCTTGTGGAGCTGGTCATGTGATCTACCGGTAATCCGGTTGACACTACTCCGAATCACATGTAACTGTGATCTCTGGAAATCTCCAAGATTAGATTAAGATAAGATATAATTCATACTTTCTTGTCAACAGGGGCTGGGGTCAGAAACCATTTGTCTTCTTGGTAGTACGGCAATGAAGTTTCTTGGTAGGAGTGGCGGCCTGCTTGGGATTGACGGAGCCACTGGGAGGTGCAGTGGACGATGCTGCCAACTGCGTCGTGTTAGCAACACTCTTACGCATGTGAGACTCATCGAGTTCATTGTCCGAGGGCACTGAGGATAGGTTGGAGTTGTTCCCTGCCTGACCAGTAGCAGCAGACATGAAGATGCTTGATGCGGATGTGGTTACATCCGAACCTGAGGCATTGGCTTCGGTGGCTTCAGACTCTGTGGGTGGGGGAGTCTCAAACACTGGACGCTCCACTGTGTGACGTTTCACGAGTGTTGTGTCTTTCCCTGCACGCTTGGCATGGATCGCTGCCATATTGTTCTTGCATTTGGCTCCATTATGGACGGCTTGGCTCTTTGGGAAAGCTTGCCTAATAATATCCTCAGATTACGAGTAGAATAATTAGTGATGACGTATGAGTTCCACCATGCGAGGGTCTCGCGTGTCCATGGATCCATCTCCTTACCGCCGAGTAGCTCAATGATGTTCCATGCCATTTTGCACAAGTCCATGTCACCGATGTTAGCGCCCCAGCATGGTGCTGTACTCATGGTAAAATACATCTGCCAAGTGTGATCAATTAATGGGCTTGAGGTATCCAATACACATACCACAACATGGACATATGCAATAATAGCCGGCGTGATCCACATAAGTCCCCAAGCGCGTTCTTCGAGGGTTTCGACGTGTTGCTCGTGACAGCACCTGATGCTGCAGCGGAGGGACTAATGAAGAGGTGAGTGTAGAACTTTGAAAAGGGGCAGGTTAGTACAACATCGAAGTACTGATGGCAATGCACTCAGAAAGCAGCTTTGCTGTGGAACAACCCCTTCTCCAGGTTCTCTGGGTCATATACACCATCTTCATAGAAACATGTTGGCCAGTTGTCTGCACAGACATCGATCTGACCACCCTGGAGATCACTCATGGTTCTAAAACAAATAAGCGGAGGGCATAATGTGGAGCTAGACCTTACTTATCAGGAGCTTTGTCAAATGACTTAACCTTCTGGGCAGGACAGACCATCCATGTGAGTTGTGGATGATTGAAGCCACAGTTTGATTTGTCTTCTGATTTCGGGATCGGCGGGTTGAATGCGCTGCCATCGGGCAGCAGATACGGAAGACCATCATGCTTCACCAACCCAAGGTCAGTAGATTTCTGTTCACCCATACCCTTGACTATCTAGATAAATGTAGTTAGTTACCATAGCATATATACATATATAGACTTACCCAACCGCATATTTCTTTTAACTCCTTCACCTCCATTGTCTCCAATGCCTCTTCGAGACCTAGCATGTGAGTAAGAATGGTCTCATAGACAAGGAGCTGCTGGGAGCTCTCCTCGCTGTCCCTGTTGGATTAGTTGTGTCAGTACATTGACAATCACCTCTTCGATGTAATTGTACATGTCGATTTCTGCACCACGGCCAGAATAATGCTTCAGGCCAACACTGAGAGCAACTCACGGCAACGCGAATGGATGTCCAAGGCACACAAGCTTGCGACCAACGAGTTCATACTTTGCCTTGTCAAATTCAGCCTGCGATACTCTAATCCTCGACGAATATGTTAGTAGATACATGGTAGTCAATGGGCTTACTTGGGCAGAATGGGTGTGTTTGGCTTTCCTCTCTTGGGCATTGCTAAGATTTCATCAGCTAGTTCGGTAGCCTTATGTTTATTTTGATGCATGGATTGTGTCAAGACCGGTTCTCCTCGACGATCTTACTAGGAGGTCCAGAGGTGCAGGGAACTAATGAGGAGGTAAGTCCAGACACTAGTAGGTGCTAGTTAGTGTGGAGAGTCAAGTCCGGGTCAAACGAACGAAGTCCGGGCACTAGAGAAGCACAGGGAGTAAGTCCAGGTTTTTGCGGAGTAAGTCCGGACCGCGGGAAAGTGGTCCGGAGTTGAGCGCAGCTTGTCCGGAGCGAAGGACATCCAGGTGGGATAAGTCCTGAGAGGTCTAGTGTCGAGTCTGGGACAGAGGTGGCTTTTGCCCTTGTGCAAGTAGGAGACTTGCTAGGATCGGACATAGGACCAAGGGGACGAGATAGGATGGAGGCCGGAGTTGGCCGGAGTTCAGGAGAACAAGATGGGATTAGGAGAGCATGGTGGGTAGTACAGAGTGGGGAGTATCTTAGTCGAGATTTGATCTAAGGAAACTACTAGGCCGGAGTATAGTAGTTTATATAGTAAATGAGAACTAGGGTGAGTATATATGGTGACAAGTAAACACCTTAGTTGGGACAAGGGATGGAGCAGAAACGGACAGGAAAATAAAGCAGGTACAGGAAAATAAACTGGAGCGGGAGCAGACACGGGGAACTAGAGATACAGGGACAACAGAGGAAAAGCAGGGACAGTGAAGTAAAGGGAACTAGGTCGGAAGAGGACAGGTAAGGGTTGGAGGTGGACTTAACTAATGTTAAGTCCGGAGCGATGTCCAGGACCAGAGGAAGTGGGACCAGAGGAAGTGGGACCAGAGGAAGTGCACGACCGGAGGAAGTGCACGACCGGAGGAAGTGCAAGAGTGGAGGGAGTGCACGAGCAGAGGGAGTGCACGAGCAGAGGGAGTGCACGAGCAGAGGGAGTGCACAGGTGGAGGAAGGGCAGAGTAGCCGGAGGAAGGTCCGGAGTTGGACATGGAAATGTCCAAGGCCATTGATGGACCTATCAGAGGGAGTGGAGCGGAACAGGAGCAGACATGAGCCGGAGTTGGATGTACCAGCCGGAGTTGGGCTAGGTCACAGACTAGACAAAGGGAGTGGCCGGACTGAAACCAGAGTAGCGACTAATGGTAGGTACAGGTCCGACATGGAGGAGTTAGACTGTGGATGTGTCTAGAGGAAGACAGGGGTTAGTCCTGAGGTGGAGATGGATGTAGTGACTGGAGTTAAGCTGGAGTGCAGCTATGAGGCTGGAGATGGCCGGACTAGCTCCGGAGTTGCGTCAATGCCTAAGGAGAGGGCGGGCGGGCCAGGGTTAGACCGGAGTTGCGACTGGGAAAAGTATGGATATGACAGATTGCATGGATGCAGACAGAGCGAGTAGTTCAGGATTGATGTGCGCATCTGCCATGTCGATGAGAGGGGATGGTGGGGGGAGGAGGTGTCAAGACCGGTTCTCCTCAATGATCTTACTAGGAGGTCCAGAGGTGCAGGGAACTAATGAGGAGGTAAGTCCAGACACTAGTAGGTGCTAGTTAGTGCGGAGAGTCAAGTCCGGGTCAAATGAATGAAGTCCAGGCACTAGAGGAGCACAGGGAGTAAGTCCAGGTTTTTGTGGAGTAAGTCCGGACCGTGGGAAAGTGGTCCGGAGTTGAGCATAGCTTGTCCGGAGCGAAGGACATCCCAGAGGTGGGATAAGTCCTGAGAGGTCTAGCGTCGAGTCTGGGACAGAGGTGGCTTTTGCCCTCGTGCAAGTAGGAGACTTGCTAGGATCAGACATAGGACCAAGGGGACGAGATAGGACAGAGGCCGGAGTTGGCCGGAGTTCAGGAGAACAAGATGGGATTAGGAGAGCATGGTGGGTAGTACAGAGTGGGGAGTATCTTAGTCGAGATTTGATCTAAGGACTACTAGGCCGGAGTACGGTAGTTTATATAGTAATGAAACTAAGGTGAGTATATACGGTGACAAGTAAACACCTTAATGTTGAGACAAGGGATGGAGCAGAAGCAGACAGGAAAATAAACCAGGTACAAGAAAATAAAGCAGGGACAGGAAAATAAACCGGAGTGGAAGCAGAAACAGGGAACTAGGATTACAGGGATGACGGAGCAGATGCTGGGACAAGTAGGTAAAGGGAACTAGGTCGGAAGAGGACAGGTAAGGGTTGGAGGTGGACTTAACTAATGTTAAGTCCGGAGCGATGTCCAGGACCGGAGGAAGTGGGACCGGAGGAAGTGCACGACCGGAGGAAGTGCAAGAGCAGAGGGAGTGTACAAGCGGAGGGAGTGTACAGCTGGAGGAAGGGCAGAGTAGCCGGAGGAAGGTCCGGAGTTGGACATGGAAATGTCCAAGGCCATTGGTGAACCTATCTGTCATATCCATACTTTTCCAGTCACAACTCCGGTCTAACCATGGCCCGCCTGACCTCTCCTTAGGCATAGATGCAACTCCGGATCTAGTCCGGCCATCTCCAGCCCTATAGCTGCACTCCAGCTCAACTCTGGTCACTACATCCATCTCCGCCTCAGGACTAACCCCTGTCTTCCTACAGACAGATCCGCGGTCTAACTCCTCCATGTCGGACCTGTACCTACCACTAGTTGCTACTCCGGTTTCAGTCCAGCCACTCCCTTAGCCTTGTCTGCGACGTAGCCCAACTCCGGCTGGTACATCCAACTCCGGCTCAGTTCTGCTCCTGCTCCTGCTCCACTTCCTCTGTCAGGTCCACCAAAGGCTTAGGACATTTCCATGTCCAACTCCAGACCTTCCTCCGGCTACTCCACCCTTCCTCCACCTGTGCACTCCCTCCGCTCGTGCACTTCCTCCGGTCCCACTTCCTCCAGTCCCACTTCCTCCGGTCCTGGACATCGGTCCGGACTTAACATTAGTTAAGTCCACCTCTGACCCTTACCTGACCTCTTCCGACCTAGTTCCCTTGTCCCTGCTTTATTTTCTTGTACCTGGTTTATTTTCCTGTCTGCTTCTGCTCCATCCCTTGTCTCAACATTAAGGTGTTTACTTGTCACCGTATATACTCACCTTAGTTTCATTACTATATAAACTACCATACTCCGGCCTAGTAGTCCTTAGATCAAATCTCGACTAAGATACTCCCCACTCTGTACTACCCATTATGCTCTCCTAATCCATCTGTTCATCTGAACTCCTGAACTCTGGCCAACTCCGGCCTCCGTCCTATCTCGTCCCCTTGGTCCTATGTCCGATCCTAGCAAGTCTCCTACTTGCACGAGGGCAAAAGCCACCTCTGTCCCAGACTCGACGCTAGACCTCTCAGGACTTATCCCACCTCTGGGATGTCCTTCGCTCTGGACAAGCTGCGCTCAACTCCGGACCACTTTCCCGTGGTCCGGACTTACTCCGCAAAAACCCGGACTTACTCCCTGTGCTTCTCTAGTGCCCGGACTTCATTCGTTTGACCCAGACTTGACTCTCCGCACTAACTGGCACCTACTAGTGTCTGGACTTACCTCCTCATTAGTTCCCTGCACCTCTGGACCTCCTAGTAAGATCGTTGAGGAGAACCGGTCTTGACACTATCAGGGGAAGCGGAGCGAAACAGGAGCAGACCTGAGCCAGAGTTGGATGTACCAGCCAGAGTTGGGCTATGTTGCAGACAAGACCAAGGGAGTGGCCGGACTGAAACCGGAGTAGCGACAAGTGGTAGGTACAGGTTCGACATGGCGGAGTTAGACTGCAGATGTGTCTAGAGGAAGACAGGGGTTAGTCCCGAGGTGGAGATGGATGTAGTGACCAGAGTTGGGCTGGAGTGCAGCTATGGGGCTGGAGATGGCCGGACTAGATCCGGAGTTGTGTCTATGCCTAAGGAGAGGTCAGGCGGGCCAGGGTTAGACCGGAGTTGTGACTGGGAAAAGTATGGATATGACAGGAGGTAAAGACACATCGTGGCTGAAGTCGGGAGATAAGGCGGAGATTGAATGCCCGGGCCATGCCGTCACTCCAGAATTTCGCTAAGTCCCTCCGAGCCTAATACCATATTAGGTTAATTCCTAATAGTACTACTACCCTTCTTGCCCTCCTCATGCATGCACCTCCAGCATGCACTTGCTGGGTATTCTCACCTTACTTTTCCTTATCATGGCCAACATTGCTTGCCCATCCTGTGGCAAAACTGTGAAGGGAGAATGTGGGCTATCAGTCCACATCTCGTGCTGGTGTGCTGCAAATCAATCAGATCTTACTGATTTGCTTCAACAGCATCGAGCATACACCCAGACCATAGCAGAAGAAGAGAGACTGAGGATTCGTATTGAAAAAGAGGAACAAGCAGAGAGGGAGCGGAAAGAGAGGGAGGAGGACGCATTGCGAGCACAACGACTTAGGAAATTCGAGAGTCTTGCGGTGAGTGATCTGCCTTTCACGACAAGAATTCCAGTGTTGACCATCTACGTTAGTTTGATGGCCCTGATCTGGGTGAGGATGTCGAATGCCAGCCATCTGGCCTTCCCGCTCGCAACCGTCACCTTCCATGTCGGTATCACGATGACCCACCTGCATTACTGATCCCTGCACCCGCCCCTGTCGCTGAAGAACCAGCAGATTTTTATTCTGAGGCTGCGCCATTCATGGATGACATCAACATGGATGACATTGAATCTAAATCAAGCCAATGGTCTCCTACCCCCTACGTTCGTACTGAGTCCGACGGCAATGATTTATTCCACCAATATCACAGTCAATTCCTGTCCTATGACCCTGAAATCATGACTTCCATGGACCAGCTCTGTGATGGACCCACGTTCCAGCGCGCTGAAAATGATGAACTGCAGCATCCCCTTCCCCATCCATTCGCCGATTCTCTCCGAGAGTCCTACTTCACCCCATTTTTGAATGCAACAGTTTGGCATTTAATGGGGTGGTTCTACAACAACTCGACACAGAAGTCTCTCGAAGACCTCAATGGCCTGGTGCACGACGTCATCCTGACTGACGACTTTGATCGTGAGGACCTCTGGGACTTCAGCACACAGCAGGAAACATGTAGACTCGATGCAGCACCTCATGACCCATCGTCATCGCTCTTCACCTCTGATGGATGGCACACTGCATCCATACCCATCTGATTACCCTGTGAGAAAGTCAAACAGCCAGAAGATGCGGCCCCCAAATTTCGTGTCGAGGGCCTACACTATCGCAAGATCACTGAGGTCGTCAAGTCGGCCTTCAAGGAACCTGCTGCCCAAATGTTCCACACCACGCCATACAAACTCTTTTGGCAGCCAGACAAGTCTCACCCACCTGAACGTGTCATCACTGAGCTGTACACGTCCGACGCCATGCTACAGGAATACGAAAAGATTAAGGGCTCCCCAGTTGTGGGCTGCAACCTCCAGACGGTCATCGCCACAATCATGTTATGGTCCGACTTGACTCATCTTGCAAGCTTCGGCCATGCCACGCTCTGGCCAATCTACCTATTCCCTGGAAATCAATCCAAGTACACATGGGCCAAGCCTACCTCATTTGCTGCCCATCACCTTGCCTACATCCCTAAGGTATGTTATTGCTTGGCTCACATGTGCTTGAACTAACATCATCCTAGCTATCTGATACTATACAGGACTTTTACATGAAGACATTCGGTATGAGTGTGACTGTGGCCATGCTGACACACTGCAAGCATGAACTGATGCAGGCCATCTGGTCGTTTCTGCTTGACTCAGAGTTTATTGAGGCATATGAGAAGGGTATGGTGATCAGATTCCCTGATGGGATCCTTTGCCAGGTTTTCTTGTGTTTATTCACATATGCAGCTGATTACCCAGAAAAGTAAGTGCTAGGCACATATTACTTCATTGTTCTGATGGACATTACAGGATTCTTCTCGCCTGCATGAAATTTCTCAGCAACTGTCCCTGCCTGCATTGTTTGGTCACCAAGGACAAGATCTACAAGCTTGGGACAAAGATTGACCAGTGGGTACGTGACAAGAAAGCATGCGTCGATGATGGGGCCCGCCACTGTTTAATCGAAGGCGTACGCAAAGCTATATTTGACCTTGGCCGTAGCATTTCCGGCAAGGTTGTTGAAGGTGCCATCAGAGCAAAGTCTCTGGTGCCCACCCAGGTACGTGCTACTCATATTTACTATACTTTCTGACTTATTCTCTCTAGAATGCATTTTTGGAGAAGCTCTCAAAGTTCGGCTTCAATTTTTACTCAATGCTCGTGCCAGATTTCATGCACAAGTTCAAGCTTGGTGTATGGAAAGCGACATTAGCCCATCTCATCCATATCCTATACGCAGCTGGGGACAATGCTGTGCAGCAATTCAATGCCCGGTAAGTCGCACTGGGCTTTATCCTTATGTTATACTTATCAAACTATTAGGTTCCGGCTAGTACCAACGTTCGGGTGAGATACCATCTGGAGATTCAGCAGCAATGTCTCAGGGCTCACAAAACTCGCAGCAAGAGACTTTGAAGATATTTTACAGGTTCATGACACACCTATGGACATTTTTCCTTCGGATCTCAGGATCAGGATCAGTGCGCTATCCCAGTCTTCGATGGATTACTCCCCAACCTATATGACACCATCATCCTCAACCTCCTCTTCAAGCTTGCCACCTGGCATGCCTTCGGAAAACTTTGCATGCACACTGAGACAACACTTTTCCACTTTGGTAATTGCACAATGCGCCTTGGCCAGGCCTCTCACGATTTCTCGTGGAAATGTGGTGCCAAGTTCCAGACGTATGACCTCCCTCGTGAAACCGCAGCTTGTGGATGATGCAAGGGTGCCAAAAGTGCCAAAACGGGGACAGTGTATAGAAAGGTGGTGGTCTGCACAGGGAAGGTCTAGCCCTGAAGGAAGGGAGAAGGAGAGCTGTAGGGTAACCTCAGTATGCTGGCAAGCTACTTTATATTAGTATATACCTGTAGGGTAACTACAAGGTATCAGTAAGTATGTGGTGGTTAGTAGATGGTACTCACCCTCAGTATGCTGGCAAGCTACTGAGGGAACTATGGTACTAGGAACTCTACTCTAGTGCGATGCATGCTTATGTAAGTAGGTAAATATACCACAACAATCTGTTTATAACTCCAACACAGCGGCGGGTGACACTGCAAGTGGAGGACCCAAGGCACATACCTTCAATATGTCGACCTACAAATTACATGCGCTGGGTGACTACATCAAGTCTATTTGGCAATTTGGAACAACAGACAATTATTCTACCCAGGTGGTAAGTGGGTCTCTGACATTTCTTACTGTTTACCTCAGCCACAACCAGGGAGAGTTGGAACATTGTCGAGTCAAGTGCTTCTACTCACGGATGAACAAGATCGGCTTCACGCATGCAATTGCCAAACACCAACAACCCGAGTGCCTACTGCACAGAATTCGGCAGGAGAATCAAGCCATAGCTGCGGCAGCCAAAGAAAGAGAAATACATCTACCAACTGCAGGCGGCAAACACCCCTCCCTACACTTTGTCAACCAGGAACCACTGCCTAACTGTGCGCCTGATGCTCACTACCAGATATCACAAGGAAAGAAATTTTATTGGGACCTAGGTGCCTGGTTGGCGCGCAACAAGGACGACAAAGCACTAGAGGTACGTCCATATAGCCTCGAAGAACTGGAATTGACACTTTTGCAGGGCTTCCTCCAGAAATTAAAAAACCATATCCTGGGGTGCATCATACCAGGTAGCAAGGCTGACAATGGAGACGAGGAGTTCACACTCACTCAATGCAATGCACTCCATTTCATCAACAATCACATCTATCGCCACAAGGTCCTATGCATCAACTACACTACATATGACCTTCGCCGGGCGCAGGATTCCCTGAACCCATGGACACATTCAGACGTCATGGTCCTCTCACACGAAGATATCGAGAATGCCCACCCTTACTGGTATGCACGAATCATTGGTATATTTCACACGGATGTCCAATACTGCGGCCCTGAACTCAGCAATCATGCGCCCAGATGGATCAATTTTATCTGGGTGCAATGGTTCGTGTGCAATAGAAGCATCCAGTCTGGCTGGGCTGTGCATCGTCTGCCCTGCATCGGTTTCTATCCTCAAGGCAAGCCTGAGGCATTCGGATTCATTGACCCAGAGCAAGTTATTCGTGCGGCACACCTCATCCCAGCCTTTTGTTTCGGGCATACTACGGCCTTGTTACCACCATCAATCGCACACCGCAAGTCCGAGAAAGATGAAGACTGGGACTGGTACTATGTCAATATGTACGTAACACAAGTTCTTTGATAGCTCTCTAACTAGCTATTGCAGTTTTGTTGATTGTGACATGTTTATGAGGTACCAGGGCGGGGGAGTTGGGCACAAAGTGACTCGCGAAGCGACACGGTGCCTTCTAGATGACTGCAACGTTCTCAACAAGCAACCTTTTACCTTTGAACATGACTGCCAACCATTCGAAGAAGAGATTGTTGAAGCAATACCTATATACATAGAGGAACTGCTACTCCAACTCACCTGTTGGGTGGAGTGCACAACCTGAGATGGTAGCGGTAGCTGGTCAAGAGCTGTTATATTATATAAGCGATGAACACTGTTTATATACAACAAACATTGTGACACGTGACTGTGACACATGATGTGTGACATGTAACATCTACTCTAAAGAGGACTATTACTAAGTCTACACTAATATGGGTCGCAGTCTTGTGCGCACTTCGTCGACGGTTTACGCCGGGTGCACGTGTGACTTCAACACTCCCCCTCGCTGTGCTGCACGTAGAGCACTTCAGTGAATAAGGTGCTAGATGCTGCCAGAGGGAAACTGTAAGCCTAGTTGAGCTCTGAACTTCGCGAATTTCTCGCGGGGTAAGTTCTTGGTGAGCAGATTGGCAGGATTCTCAGCACCATCAATGAAGAATAGCTCCACATTACCTTTCGCGACTGACTCGCGGATTCTGTGGTAGCGGATGTCGATGTGCTTGGAGCGAGGCTCCATTACAGGGTTGGATGCCATGAATATGGACCCCTGATTATCACTGCAAATCGGGATAGCTTTCAGCTTATAGCCAAGCTCACCAAGCAAACTTCGAATCCAGGTAACTTGGCGAGCGCAATTGCTCAAAGCCATGTATTCGGCCTCAGTGGACAAGTATGCAATGGTCTTCTGCGCACGAGAAGTCCAACTGATCAAGCCATCTGCAAGTTTCAGGTAGAAACCTGTCTGTGAGAGGCGAGAGATAGGGTCTGATCCCCAATCTGAGTCCATGCATGCAATCAGGCCAGCACCGGATCCACCATTGTACACTAGGGAGTAATTAGGTGTACCAATCAAGTAGCGACAAATATAAAGCACTTTGGACAGGTGGTCCTGGGATGGATTCGCGGCATGGCGCGAGAGATGGGTGACTGCAAAAGCAATGTCGGGCCTAGTGCCTAACATAAGGTACAGAAGGGACCCAATAACCATCTGGAAACGGGAGCGGAGTTCCGCATCAACAGGCTCTGTATTCTTGGGGGCATAGTAGCCAGCCGGCAGTGGGGTGCTTGCAGACTTTGCATTGAGCATGCCGCAGCGTTCGATGAACTTTTGGAGGTACGCGCATTGATCCAGGTGGATAGCGTGACCTTTGTGAGTGATTCGCATTTGGAGGAACTCCTTAGGTTCTCCAAGGTCTCTGCACTCCCATTTGCGCATGAACTGTGCTTTAATGGCATCAACAACAGCCTTGTTAGGGCCGCAGAATAGTGTGTCGTCAATGTAGATAATACCAATGACGATGTTGGTGCCTTTCTTCTTATAGAAGAAGATGCCTGCTTCAGATTTAAGGTGCTCAAACCCGAGCTCTTTGAGAGACTCATCAAGTGTGCGCCACCAAGCTAGGCCAGCCTGTTTGAAGCCATAGAGGGCATGCCAGAGGCGGAGCACTTTGTGCTCTTGCCCGGGAACTGCAAACCCTTTGGGTTGTTCCATGTAGATCTCTTCGTCGAGCTTGCCATACAAGTAGGCGCTCCGAACGTCAAGTCCAGTGATATACCAGTTTTCAAGTGCGGCAAGCGCAAGCATGAGGCGCACTGTTTCAAAGCGCACAACTGGTGAGAAGACCTGGTCGAAATCTAATCCCTCGACCTGGGAGAAGCCTTTCGCTACTAAGCGGGCTTTCTTGCAGCCATCCGACTTCACGTCGAAGACCCATCGATTCTTTATGACCTTCCGGTCTCAGGGACGGTCAACTAGCTCAAAGACCTTGCGCTTTCGCAGCACGTCGAGCTCTTCTTGGCAAGCAAGTTGCCAGAGTTTCTGCTCAGCTTGGGGTAAGCGAGCGATGTCCTTGTAGGACCAGTTGCGGACGCTCTTATATTGAGGCTCATGGGTTTCGAGGGCTTTGCCCATCAGGTATCGGACTAGGTTTGCTCCCCCTTCCTCGCACATCTTTTGCACATCTTCCTCACTGGGCGTTGCAGAGGTGTCGGGGAAACCACCAGGGATATGGTCTGGTGTGTCCGGTTGTGGGGGCCTAGGGGCCTCACCCACTGTTTCTTGCCATCGAGAGGCACTTTTGATATCCCGGAGTTGCTCGACGGGATGTCGCCGCTCACCATACACGTTACCGGGGCACAATGGCGCTCTACGTTCATGTTGGAGGCGGGCAGGGATATTCACTGCAGGGGGTCGCGGCGCATTCTGGCGGCGTTCAGCTTGGCCAGGGCGCTGCGGTGCCGGAGGTGGCGGATTTCTCGCCGGTGAAGGCGTTCTCAGTGCTGGTGGAGGCACTGGAGATGGTGTATGGGGAGGATTTATTTGGTTAGGCTCTTCCTCAGGAGCCTCAGGTTCCTCGCGCTTTGGATCGTCATCCTGCGCTTGGGGATGTGGGTAGCTGTCAAGTCCGGGTCTACTCCGGTAGGGGGTCCGGTCAAGTCCGGACAGAAGCGGACGAAGGGGGAGAGCAGAGGGCTGGACAAGAGATTAGTCCGGCCGGAGTTGGTGACCGCTTGGATTCAACGACTAAGGACAACGAGCGTTGATCCCTTGCGTAGGTTCCGGTCAAGAAGGGGAGACGGAGACAGAGACGGAGACGGGCAAGATCAGGAGTAGAGACTATGGTTGATTTCAGACTGAGGTATACAGGACGGAGTACAGGGTACTTATACTACGGAGAACTAGGGTCGAGTATTTACGGTGACAAGTAAACAGCCCAAAGGGCGGACAAGGAATAACCGGAGTTGGGACTAGGTCAGGTCCGATGAAAATAAGTAAGGTCCGGAGAAAATACTACAAGGTAGAAGATATAAACAGAGCACAGAGAACTCACGGTACTACAGGGTTGACGGAGAAGTGAAGTAACGACTGGATAGGGATTAATGCAAAGGGTCGCACTTAGCGGAAGAGTATGTGCGCGTCCGGGACCGGAGTAACGCGCAGAGGTCCGGAGTTGAACTGTAGTGCTGCGATGCGACCGGAGTAACCGGATAAGAGTCCAGAGTTGGACATGGTCGTAACAGTAGCCATGGTCGTGTTCCACATCATCATCACTGTCAGTATCATCAGGGGGATTCCCTGGTCGATCAGTGGCTGGTTTCGGATTTACCCTTCCAAAAGGGTTCTCGAGAGGTTCATGCCTGTTCTTAGGGCAGCGAGGGAAATGACGCTCGTCAAAGACGTGTGAGCAGCGGTAAACACTGCATTGGTGGAGCGCATGAACAAAAAGTTGTGCTCATTGCCAGGGGCAACACCGACATAAGTCATAAGCTCTGACTTGGGAGCCATTTTATTCGCTCTAGCCATTGCTGGGAGGTATACAAATGCTCCACAGCCAAACACACATAGGTGGTTGATGTTAGGCATCTCCCCCTTAAGCATTTCATGGGGGGTGCGCCATCACAGGCGAGCTACCGGAGTATGGTTGTAAATGTGGGTTGCGTGAGCAAACACAAATTCCCACCAGGAGTCAGGAATGCAGGCTTGATGCCGCATAGACTCAGCTTTATCCATGAGAGTGCACCCTAAATGCTCGGCGCGGCCATTCTGCATGGGAGTTCTTGTAGCACTTTGATATATTTTAATTCCTTTCTCAAGGAGTGCTCGATCAAACAGATTGGATTTATACTCTCCGCCGGCATCGGACATCCATCCAACGACGTGCGTATCATGTTGGACGCGCACCATTTCAAGGAAATCTTTGGCAGCTGTAATCGCTGCAGCTTTGGAGCGAAGAGGCATAGTCCAGGCGTGAGAAGTATAGTCGTCGTAGAAGGTGATAACGTATTTAAACTTCCGGTACAACGTAACCGGGAAGGATTTCAGATCAGAGTGCACCACCTTGAAGGGCTTGGAAGCACGTCTTTCATTCTCTGGGAAAGCTCGATTGGGCATCTTGCCAAGAGCACACCCAGGGCAAACACAGTCCTCGGTTGGAAAGTGGATCTCCGGGAAGCGCTGCGTATGTTTTTGTGCGCACCGGAGTACTTCCTTTGAGGGGTGCCCAAATCTCTGGTGCATAATGTCGTAATCGACTTTGCTCACGGAGGCGATATAGTTAGATCTAATTATTGGGATAGATCTAATCCCAAAAATGATGTTGCGATCGTCTTCTGGGTCTGGCCCAAACCATAGGTGTTCTGCTTTATGGATGAGGCTAATGCCTCACTTATCGCCAGTGACTTTGTAATTACGCTGGAGCATTTCGCCCATAAAAATAAGGCGTGCAGTAGCGCCTGGCATATGGAGCACTTGGGTGAGTGTAATGACTTTCTCATCCCCTGAGTTGTGGTCTAGGCACCAGAGTAATACCGTGCCAATGCCAGCAATTAGTGCTACACCATTAGCTGTTTTGGTGTAGTGCGCTCGCTTTAGTGCATTATAGGAGGCGAAATCGCCTATGTCACTGGTGAAGTGGTGTGATGCGCCAGAGTCTAGGAGCCAGAAGGCACCAGAAAGTTCACTATCATCAACCATTTTTCCCTTACAGCCAGCACAGTGTGCATCATTCAGACACGAACAGATATATGCATTGCTCGAGGGGACACGACACGACATATTGTAGTTACTACTCGCTATATACAGTGACGGCATAAAGCGCACATGTAAAGGGAGCGTGTCAGTGTCGGTCAGCATGCGTGCAGAAGGTACTTGCCTGAAAAGGCTGGCCTCCGCGCCCATCGCCATCGACGTCGCATTGTAGCGGTCGAGGACCATCGCGTCAATCTCGTTGAACTCATCGTCGGCGAAGGGCTCATGAGCGAATGGTTCATCATCCCCAAGAGAGATGGCATCCTCCTCATACATCGTGATGCGCTCCTCAAGGCGAGGGCACTTCAGCGAGGAGGGACCGGCCTCGGGCTGGTCCAGGTTCGCACTTGCCATCAACACAACTTGGTCGAGGGTGCGGATGGTCTGGCAGGAGGGCTCTACCCCCAAGTGGTGTGCCAAGTTGAAGGCCTTAATAGTATTTGTGAATGCGGGGGGGCCGTAGTGGGCAGCACC
Organism: Scleroderma bovista; assembly: GCA_037178675.1. Classification (NCBI taxonomy): domain Eukaryota; kingdom Fungi; phylum Basidiomycota; class Agaricomycetes; order Boletales; family Sclerodermataceae; genus Scleroderma; species Scleroderma bovista. Next base: position 26,993 of record JAYMGJ010000499.1, read on the forward strand.
AGGAGTGTGAGCCAGGGCGCGAGGGTCGACGGTGGGCTCTGGTCCATCATAGTGGACGTAAGTGGCGAAGGCTGCCTGTTGGGCGTTCTCGCAGCGAGTGCGAGCCTTCTTGCCGCCACAGCGTGTGCAGCCTCCTTGTCCTTGGGCAGGAGTGTTTCCGCTCACACCGCCGTTGGACCCGCCTTGCTGCTGCTGCTGCTGCTGGGCAAATTTGGGGTCAGCCGGCTTGCGCTTCACAGCGCTAAGCTTGTTGGCCTGTGGGCCCTTACCACCGGCGCGCGAAGAGGCGCCTTTCTGCTCAAAGGAGAGCGTGGCGGCCTTGACGATCCCGTCGGGCTTCAGATTTTTGATTTCATCTGGCGACGTCTGGCTGAGTATTTGAGCTACAACCTCCATAGTAGGAGGGAGCTTGCAGAGGATGATCATTGCCTGCACGGGGGCAGCGAACTCGAAGCCGGTGTCTTTGAGGTACGGGAAGTGGCTAAGCACTTTGGTGATGGCCGGAGCGGGATGGGAGCCAGCAGGAATGGTGGTTGCCAGGAGCTTGCTAAGCTCAGCATAGGCAGAGCCAATACTGGGGGCGCCGAAGTTCTTCAGGTGGTCCCAGACTTCCTTAACGCTGTCGAGATTCGAGACAGCGACCTGGATGGAGGGCGCAAGGCGCAAGGTGATGTTACCAAGCGCTCTCTCAGTGTTGTCGTCCCATTCCTTTCGGTTGTTGTGACCGTCAGCAGGTTGCATCGTCGAGTAAACGTACCATTGGACTTGTGCCTAAAGGTAGGCCTGCATAGAGGTGTGCCACTGCTGCCAGTTGGAGCCAGTGAACACGGGAACCATCTTGTCGAGAGCGCTGGACATGGTGATATTCTGTTGGGAGTCAACAGAGTCAGCAAATGAATGTGACAATGGACAAGCAAGAAAAGAAGAAACACCTGAGTGCTAGTGAAAGCACTTCTGTCAACAGCTTACTCATGACTAGGTCATGCCAGCACAAGTCGTTGACAATGTTCGCCATAGTTGGCGCAAGTCATCAACGAACTTTGCCTGGGGCAATACAGGTGCTCAACTAGGAGCTCACTGTCTGGCGCAAGTCGTCGACCAACTTCGCCTTGTGGCTGTGCAGGGGCTCAGCTAGGAGCTCACTGTGGTCCACAGTGTCAAGCTAGTTAAAGCGACACTCAGGGAGCTGGAGCGCTGCCTGGTGCATTGCTGCACACAGTGCACTCACAGGGCTCATAACCTGTTGAAGCAATACCTATATATGTAGAGGAACTGCTACTCCAACTCACCTGTTGGGTGGAGTGCACAACCTGAGATGGTAGCGGTAGCTGGTCAAGAGCTGTTATATTATATAAGCGATGAACACTGTTTATATACAACAAACATTGTGATGTGTGACTGTGACGTGTGATGTGTGACATGTAACATCTACTCTAAAGAGGACTATTACTAAGTCTACACTAATATGGGTCGCAGTCTTGTGCGCACTTCGTCGACGGTTTACGCCGGGTGCACGTGCGACTTCCACAGAGATTGACAATGATGTCCCCATGGATGACTCAAGCAGTGACAAGGAAGAAAGCAACAAGGAAAGCAAGGATGATGGGTCAGAAATGGAAGAGGTCGATGGCGGAGATGATACAAAGCTGATTGACGATGAACTCAACAATGAAATGGGAGAATATGGGTACAGTGGACTGGATCAAATACTGGATGATGACGAAGGTGACGTTGAAGTATCTGGCGATGAAGATGCACTGGGCCTGGAGGATGGGAAGATCCTGATGATGAGGTTGGACATGCTGAGCTCTGAGCTCGCTTGGTTTTCTTGTTGATGCACACATTTTTTTGCCTGGTACTAGTATGCATTTTGACGAGCATCTCACACAATTCAACTGTTGCAATGTTGATGTTCTTTACCATGTAAATTTCGTGCCAATGCTGGCTAGGTCTTGCTTGACATGGCATGAGGAACACACTATGTATGTACAGATGAGCTAATCCTAGGGAGTCCTTGGTCGAGCTGGCACGGCTGTGTAACTTTCTTGCTAGGCCTTGCAAGGCCTAGCGAGGTGTGGGTCTGACTCTTGCCAAACTTGACCAGGTCTAAGATTCCCTTGCAAGGACTAGCTAGACATTGCTAGAATCACTGGGTTTCTCCAAGGCTTGCAAGGTGATGCTAGGTAGGTTTCACCTCTTTTGCTGATGGTGCTGGAGACCCCCACAACCATCCGATCTGGATGACCGACTGGGAAGAGTTCATTATTGAACTCCAAACAACCTTTGGTCCCCACGACCCTGTTGCTGACGCCAAGCATCAGCTCAACCACCTCCACATGAAGGAAAACCATTGTGCTAATCAATACATGGTTGACTTCAACCGCATCACGTCCCAGGTTCAGGGCTATGGTGATGGCGCCCTGCGTCATCACTTCTATACAGGTCTCCCCGACCAAATCAAGGATGAGATAAGCTGCATTGGTAAACCGCACACTCTGAATGGTCTTTGTGTCCTCACCCAGGAGATCGATGCCCGATATTGGGAACGCAAGGAAGAGGTTGCTCTTCAGAACAAGACCTCTACCAGCACTAGTACCAACACCCCCAACACCAAGTCGGGTAAGACTGACAAGGGTAAATCCTCAGGCAACGCTGCCCAGTCTTCTTTGTCATCAAGCCCGACTCAGAAAACTAACAAGTCGGGCAAGACTGCTGAGCTTTCGGACAAGCTCGGCAAGGACGGCAAGCTGACCTCTGAGGAATGCAAGCACAGGTTCAACATGAATCTGTGCATGTTCTGTGGTGCAACTGGCCACAAGGCCAAGGACTGCCCCAAGTCAGGCTCTTGAGCAGCCAAGGCTAGGGCAGCTACCACCACCACTATGAACACCACGTCAGAAGCCAAACTGACAGCCTCCACCGAGGCAAAAAAATAGATAGCAACTCCCAAGACTCCGCACAGAGTGGGAGTTGCGTTGTTCCTGACTGTGCACCTATGGAGGCCCAACTCAACACAGCCACTCTTTCCGATCCAAACTCTCTCCGACCCTCTATAACAATCGTTGACCATACTATGCCTTCCTTTCCTGCATTAGTAGATTTGGGTTCTACCCATTGTTTTGTAGATCCATCTTTTGCCAATATGAACACTCTTTCACGCTACTCAGTATCCCCAATCGTTCTCCGACTATTCGACAGTACCACCACCACCATAATCACCGAAGCAACTGATCTACCCATCCAATTTCCCTCTGGCGACATCACCCTGATGACATTTTATGTCACCCCATTGGACTCTGACTGTAAGATTGTTCTCGGACACAACTGGCTCACCCAATACAATCCATTGATTGACTGGGTACTGAGCAGTATCAAGTTCAGAACATCTACACAGCAAGTGCCAACCCTGAGCTCACTCCCCGACCCTGTAGTGCCCTCACCAAGCATGCTGAGACTCAACGCTACGTCAGTCTCGTCTCCTTCCCCGACCGACTCGCCTCAGGCTCCCAGTCTTCGGGCACCTCCTATCGCTCTCATCAACGCTGCAGCCTTTCTGAAGGCTTGCCAGCTTGATGGCTCTCAACAGTTCTCTATTCAGCTGAAGCCTGATGGCAGCCTTCCCGCTGCGTCGGTTGACGCTACTCCTGACCTCTCCTCTGTCCCCGAGGCATACCACAACTTTGCCAACGTCTTTAGCAAGGTGAAAGCATCGGTACTCGCACCTCATTGGGAATATGACCTTAAGATAGAACTGGGAGAAGGAGCGCCATTACCGCCCAGTAGACTCTACTCTCTCTCCCCTGTCGAGCTCAAAACCCTTTGGGCATTCATTGATGAAAACCTTCGCTTTAGTTTCATCCATCCGACCTCATCCTCCCATGCAGCCCCTGTACTCTTCATCAAGAAGAAGGACGGCTCTCTCCGACTTTGCGTCAACTACTGAGGACTCAACAAAATATCAAAGAAGGATCGGTACCCGCTACCTCTCATCTCCGACCTACTCGACTCCCCAAGTCAGGCAAAGGTCTATACCAAAATTGATCTTCGACATGCTTACCATCTGGTTCGCATTGCCAAAGGTGATGAGTGGAAAACCGCCTTCAGGACTCGCTATGGCTTGTATGAGTGGCAGGTGATGCCCTTCGGTCTCACCAACACCCCTGCAGCCTTTCAGCGATTTGTCAACTCGGTCTTCGCGGACATGCTCGATGTCTGCGTTGTAGTCTACCTCAACGACATCTTAGTCTACTCGGACAATATGGAGGACCATACTGAACACGTTCGGGAAGTGCTTCAGTGACTCTGCCAGCACAAGCTTTACGCCAAGCCTGAAAAGTGTGAGTTCCATTCAGACTTGGTGGAGTACCTGAGGTACTTCCTCTCCCCCAACGGTTTGACAATGTTGCAAGACAAAGTCAAGACAATCTGTGATTGGCCCAAACCTCGCAAGGTGAAGGTCATTCAGTCCTTCCTGGGCTTCATGAACTTTTACTGTCAATTTATTTTCAATTACTCTGATATAGTGGTTCCATTAACTCGGTTGACATGGAAAGATGCCCCCTGGGATTTCTCTGACGTCTGCCGATGGTCATTCAACCAACCCAAGAAGGCCTTCACCACAGCTCCCATCCTCACCCATTTCCAGCCAGGCGCCCAACTAACAGTCGAGACTGACACTTTGGACTACGCGATCGCCAGTATCCTATCCATCACAGGTTCAGATGCCGAGATACGACCAATTGCGTTTTACTCTCGCACTCTGACCGTGCCCAAGCTAAATTATGATACACACAACAAGGAGCTCCTCGCTATTTTCGAGGCCTTCAAGACCTGGCATCATTATCTGGAGGGCCCTGCCTTCCCGATTGACGTTGTGACCGACCACAAGAATTTGGAGTACTTTTCTACCTCTAAGGTTCTCACCTGTCGGCAAGCCCGATGGTCAAAATACCTCTCCTTTTTCAACCTGGTCATTCATTTCTGACCTGGTAAACTTGGTACAAAGCCCGACACCTTGACTAGATGCTGGGACATCTACCCCAAAGAGGGGGATAGGGGCTTCACCCGAGTCAATCCACAGAACCTCCGACTGGTGTTCATGGCTGAACAGCTCACCGATTCCCTTCACCCAACATACCTACACACTCCAGTACTCAGAGCAAGTGCACTCATGGATGTCAAGCGTCTCCATGCTGATATCCTAGCCAACCTCCTGACTGATCCCATCGCTAAAGCCCACCTCTCAGACACATCAAATCCCCGATGGTCAACTGACGAGACTGGTTACCTACATCTCGATGGCCGCATGTATGTTTCTGAGGCCGATGACCTATGTCTTCGTGTCCTCAGATACAAGCATGACCATTCCCTATCGGGACACTTCGGTCAGAACCGCACCCTAGAGCTCATTCGTTGCAAATACACATGGCCAGGCATTTGTACCTATGTAAAGGACTATGTTAAGTCCTCCACAGCCTGCACCCGAGCTAAGACGCCACGTCACCAACCCTATGGGATGCTCAAGCAATTACCAGTCCCCAACCAACCTTGGAATTCCATCTCGATGGATTTCATCGAGCAACTCCCATCCTCATCCGGCATCACAGCCATACTGGTAGTCATAGACCGACTATCAAAGCAAGCCATATTCATCCCGACTCACGACACAATAACTTCCCCCGAGCTCACACAGCTCTTCCTACTACACGTCTTTGCTAAGCACGGCGTCCCCGCGCACATAACATCTGACCGAGGCTCAGAGTTCGTCTCCCATTTCTTCCGATCACTCGGTAAGGCCTTAGATATGAAATTACATTTCACTTCAGGCTATCACCCAGAAGGTGACGGACAGACCGAGCGAGCTAATCAAACACTCGAGCAATACCTCAGGATGTACTGCAATTACCAGCAGGACAATTGGTTGGACTTACTACCTCTTGCCGAGTTCGCCTACAACAATGCCCCTAGCGCTACGACTGGCGTATCACCATTTTTCGCGAACAAAGGATACCACTCGAACCTCGCTGTGCACCCCGAGTGTGATCTCTCATCGGCTTCAGCATGGGAATACGCAGTTGATTGCGACCGATCCCGGACACACATCAGAACTTGTGGCCAACTATCATAAGGCCTACCTGACTAAGCCAGGCCCCTTAGAAAGCCTCTCACGCTAAGTCGTCCAAATCACCAAACAAAAATCTATTAACAAGTGTACAAAACAAAGAAAAAAGAAAAAAGAAAACTAAATACAAGTACATTTTAGTAGCAGTCTGACTACTTGGACTTGCCCTCTCCATCTTCGTCTCCCGACTACTCTCCGTCTTCGTCTCCTGACTCCTCACCTTCCCCATCTGTCTCTTCCGACTCCTCCTGCTCCTCACTCTCCTCGGGCTTCGCCTTGCCCTTGCCCTTCGGGTCCCTCGCATCTACGACCCTCTTCGTTTCCCAGGTGATCCCTTCCACCTTTCGACCAAGCTTCACCAGCTCTCTGGTGTTGCGGTCGATCGCTGCCACAATTTCCCCGAGTCGGTGGTCTAGGACCAGCACAACTGGGTCCGGGCGATTTGATGGCCCAGCCACCGAGAACCCTCCCATCGCCGCCTCGATCTCCTCCATACTTGCAGCATCGGCAATCGTCTTCTTCGACTGTTTCCTCTTTTCACCTCCTCTCGGCGACATTTTTGCCTCCACCGTCCTCTTGCTTTGCTTTCTCTTCTCTCCACTTGCCGACCTCTCCATCGTGGCCGTCGACACACTGAAGGTGCACTTGATCTTGGATTGTTGACACTGACTGCAAGTCGGTGTGTGCGCACTGTTGGCCAGCTCGCACCTGTCACTGTTGCCACTTTGCCTGCATCGGTCACAAGGGGGCCTGAAGCCCATTATGCCTGTGTTCGAGCAGGCAGTCACCTGTCAGGGCTATTCAATAATAAATCAGCAAAAGTCAAATAAAGAAATACCAACGACGCACCTTAGGCTTCGGCCCCAGCCCTAAATGTTCCTGCATCGCCTCGCCAGCCGCCAGTGACTCGGCCTTCTCTCTCACCCTCACCTCCGCCTCAGCCTTGCGCCTCGCCTCAAAATCCATTCGCGCCTTCACCTCAGCGACTCGCTTTGCCTCCTCTTTGGCATTCCGCTTCTCTTCGGTGACAATTCTCGCCTCTTCCTCAGCCTTCTTCCTGGCAGCCTCCTCTGCCAACCTCCTTGCCTCTTTCTCAGCCGCCTGTTTCATCAATCGCTCCCGTCGCCAATGTGACTGTTCATCGAACTTGGCGATTTGTACTTAGATCGAATTGGTCGGCTTCCCTTCCAACTCAGGCAAGGGGGTGCGCGTCCAATCAACATTGTCAGTGTTGCTAGCGGACATGTTTAAATTGAGGATGTTATGAAGGAAAGAATTTGTTGGGTTACCGTCACTGAAGGCCAGTCTTAAATATGCCCTAACCGATTTTCAAACACAGTGAGACAACCCTGGGCAAACACCAAGGACCCGACCACATGCTAAGACTCTGAGAGGGATAGGACACGAGTATCTAGAACAAAGACCCAAGATGAGCTTGAATGAGGAGCCTCTGGGTGCTGGATTGCACTGTATATATACAACTATATACAAGGGCTATGTGAGGCTATCCATGAGGCTACATGGAGCTAAGGCTATGCGTAATGATGTCAAGGGTGGTAGCGTGTACAGCATGAGGCACAGGTCTAGACTAGGTAGATAAGATAGAGGCTGTACACTAAGATAAGATAAACACTATCTAATCGCAGATTAGATAAGATAAAAAGTTGGTTTGTAACACTACTCCCCCCTCAGGTGCAGGATTCCAGACTGCAGAACTGAGCGTCGCAAACCATGAGGCTTTCGGGGATACGACTAAATAACGAGTTAAAGTCTGCTTGGGCCATACGAAGCTTCCAAGGAGCAGCGGGATTCTCTTGGTAAAACTGCTCGACTACTAGAGGAGAATTCTTCAAATTAGACAAGAGTTCCCATGTTCTCCCGTGTTCTTTGTACCCTTTCCAGTGCACCAGGTACTGGAGCTGTCTTTTATAAATACGAGAAGCTACTACATAGTCTACTTCATATTCTTCATCGTGTTCTTCAGAAACATGTACCAGACCAGGCCGGGACACGGGTTGACTGGGAAGAGGACCTAAATAAGGCTTAACTCGAGAAACATTCACAACCGGGTGAATCCGAAGAGTTTTCGGGAGCTTAAGCTCAACTGCATTCGGGGTTACATGAGTGACCTCATAGGGGCCAATCCACTTTTCTGTAAGCTTCTTAGAAGTGCGATTTAGCATGCGAAGATTGTCCATAGAAAGCCAAACTTGTTGGCCTACAAGATAGTCCAGGCAGGATTTCTATGCTTATCTGCCTGAAGCTTCATATTTCGTTTTGCCTTCTCAGAAGACTCAACAACTTTATTAAATATAGCAGCAAAGTCCTTAGCCGCTGGGGCTACTGTGTCTACCGGTTCAACACCCATACGAGGGGAATAACTCCGGGTAATTCCAAATGGGGAATCAGTAGTGACTTCTGAAACCGTGTTGTTCCAGACGAACTGGGCAATCTTGATCCACTTGGCCCATTCATTCTGTCAATCATTTATGTAGGTTCGGAGATACTGATTAATTTCGCAGTTCAACCGCTCTGTTTGACCATCGGTTTGAGGGTGAAATGCTGTAGACATTTTCCTTTTTACGCCTAATAGTTTATACAACTCCCCCAGGAAGTTGCTTGCAAAGACTGATCCATGGTCAGAGATAACAGAAGATGGGAGTCCATGCTGACACCAGAAATGGTCTCTAAATAACTCAGCGGTTGACAGGGCGGTTTCCTCCTTTGTACAAGGCACAAATATATAATTGTAACCGAGGGATTCCGGCATCTCGGTAAAGTCCATTGTGACATCAAGCCACGGGCTACTAGGAGTAGGGAGAGGAACAAGACTTCCAGAAGTCTTTTGATTCAATACCTTGGAGTGTTGGCACTTTTGACAGTGCTTCACATAGGTTTGAATCTGCTCTTTCATCCCTTTCCACGAATAGTGCTTCCTGAGCGCATTATACATAGCTTTTACTCCTTTATGCCCAGCAACAGGAGTGTCGTGAAAGTTTGTAATGAGCGACTGTCACTCTTCATAAGACTGATCAGTGACATCAATCAGTTTAATAGATACCGGATTTAACAGGACTTGGTCCTTGTTATTGTCGGAACTTGATACGTAATGGTCCGATCGCCTGCTAAGTGGATCTGCAACGTGCATCTGAGTTCCCTTTTTATAAATTAACGAGTAGTTAAACCATGTCATCCACATTTGCCAGCGCGCTTGGTGCTTAGACAGGTTCTGTGACTTGATAAAGTACGTTAAATTATGGTGGTCCATATATATCTCAAAAGCATAAGGAGTGGCTTTGAGATAATGGTGCCAGGCCTCAGTTGCTTTTATGATGGCCAGCATTTCTTTACCGTGAATAGGATAGTTTCATTCGGGAGGCGTCATGGAATGTGACATATACACAATGGGTCTGAATTCACTGTCTTCGCACTTCACAGATATCACTCCCCCGACGGTGAACTCAGATGTGTCTGTTTCCAGGCGGAATTCACAGTCCTGATCGGGGTATTGAAGTACCAGAGCACGAGTAAAGGCAGCTTTCAAAGCCTCAAATGCAGTGCATTCCTTCTCTCTGAAGTTAAATATGGTATCTTTACACATAAGGTCCATCATGGGTCTAGCCATGATCGCATAATCTTTAATAAAGTGTCTATAGAAGTTACCGAGACCTAAGAACACGCGAACCTGCTTTATGTTCATTGGCTCAGGCCACTTCAAGATAGCATTAACTTTTTCAGGGTCCATTTTGATACCATCACGTGAAACAATCATACCGAGGAAGTTGACTTCGGTGACTCTGAAGTGACACTTCTCAGGTTTGACATAAAGATCATTATTACGTAAATGTTTCAAAACTTCTAGCACGATTCTATCATGCTTTTCCTGATCGTCCGTGTCCGTAAATATCATAAGGTCATTGATATACACCACGCAGACATCCGACATATTGTGGAATATCTCATTCATCATCTTTTGGAATGTTGTGGGTGAATTACATAGACTGAAACACATTACTAATGGCTCAAAAGCCTCTTTGTGCATTACAAATGCAGCTTTCCATTCATCACCTTCGCAAATCCTCACATTGTTGTAACCCCAACGAAGATCCATCTTTGTGAAGAGTTTGCAACCCTTAAGCTTGTCTACCAGCTGAGAGATAAGCGGCAGCAGATAATTATTCTTGATCATCCAGTCGTTTACATAATGGTAATCCTGTACCATGCACTTCTTGCCGTCCTTTTTTGGGATAAAGAAGACCGGTGACATCTGCTGACTAATAGAAGGCCAGATGTACCCTTTGGCGAGTTGATCATCCAGGAATGATTTGACCTCTTTTTGTTCATCAACAGAGAGTGGAATAAGCCTTCCCTTTTTGGGCGGGAAGTCTTCCTTTAGATCAATTCCATGATCCCAAGGTTTCCTTAGCGGCATGTGCTCTGTCGACTTTTTACTAAATATGTCTAAGAATTCCCAGTACTCTTTAGGCACCTGCTTCTGAGCTTCTTCTAGGGTTGACTCATCAATAGCGACCTTTGATTCATGAGCTTTCAAAGCTTGCACCCAAGTTTCCTGAGATTTGTTCTCTTGTAATAACTTAGCAAAGTGTGTTTCCAAGAGCGACTTGCACTCTGGAGGACACTGAGTTAAATTAACTTTGCCGATAACCCAATCTATATCGGGATTATGCTTTTGAAGCCAGGTGTGGCCAAGGATAAGTGGTACTTTTTCAAGGCATGTGACGGCACACCACAGCTTTTCAGCGTGTTTCCCAATACCGACTGTTAACAATACATAGTGCATGATATTGCCTTCCTGGTTCCTGGTGCCATCTACGTTAAGCACAGGGATGGGCTTTACCAGCTTAGATAACTGAAGGTGTTGGTCAAGAGCCCAGCTCTTGTCAACAAAACAGCCCATAGTGCCACTGTCTAGCAGGGTGCCTACCTTAATAGAAGGGGTCCGCGGATGCAGACCAGTACCATCACTTCACATTCCATGGTGAAGGACCTCTGTAAGTCCATAGAAACTTCCAAGTTGCCGGTGGGACTTTCCGGTTTCTTAGATGCCAAAGAAGGATAAAGAACATTTTTATTCGATTGGGAATTAAGCATGCTCAATTTTACTTCCGGTGCCAAGCCCTTTGCAGGGACCCCCTTAGAAGGTACAGAACAGTCCGAGTCACAGTCCATACTACCAACGGATAAAACAGAAAAGCAAGAAGGAGAAACCGAGACAGAAGAAACTACTGAAGACACTTTTTTGTAGGTTTTCACTATTTTTGTACGTAACAAAGCAATGCAGTATTTAAATATTTCCTGCACAGCAGGAGTAGTAGTATGAGAAAGTCTATAGTCCAGAATACATACAGCTGTGTCCAAAGAAGATTTGAGAGCGAGGATGCCTGATGTGTCCTCACTCACTAATCTTTTAAATCTCTGAAGAATGCTTGCATTTCTGCAAATGTCATCCCTCTTACTGCATTTAGCCAGTCATCCTCTGGCTGGGCTTGCATTGCCTGTGCTTGTTGTTGCCCACGACGAGGGCGACATGGCTTTGTGCACTCACGTGTGATGTGGCCAAATAATTGGCAATTGTAGCATTGGGGCCCTTTACCCCTTTGCTGGTTTGTCTCAGCGGCACCTATATCCATGGGGGTACCACTCCTGGATGCGGCTGAAGACAAATAATTTTGGCCCTGGTAGTAGCGGGCTGACCCCTGACTCTGAACATTGATGAGGAAAAGCTCCTGGGCTCTCCCCATTTCGCGAGACGAAGCTGCTAGTTGGGCATATGTGTCCTGACGCATGTTCTGCAGGTAGATTTGCTCCAAGGGTTTCTTCTGGAGTGCATGTTCGAGGAGGTCATGAGTGTAATCATCTACGCACCCACTTTGGTTCTTGAGCGCCTTGAACTGCGCTAAGAAGTTGTCGATCCTCTGCCTAGGGCCCTGCCTCAGGCGGAGAAGTTGGGCATGTGCCCACTCAGCATTGTTTCCAGGGAGAAAGAACCTTTCTATCTCTTCCGAGAAGTCATCCCAAGTGGGCCACACTGGCAGAGGCGCAGGTTGGCCTGCTGGTACAGGCAGGGCATTGGCGAGGGCTTGTGCGGCCGCCATGCAGCTGTCCAAGCAAACTTGAGCCCACCAACCAGCTTTTGGGCCAGTGAGCTGAGAGAGTACTGCCACGGTGACCTTGGCATCGGTCGCTCCCTCCATTGAGATCTGGAGCCAAATTTTAATTTTTGACCACCACTCATGGAACCTCTGAGGGGAGCCATCATAACTCCCGGGATCTGCGACCACCTTCTTGCGCGGCAGCGGTGCAGGCTGAGGCTGTGCAGCCACAAGGGCCACAATATGGGCCTGAAGGTTGATCTGTCCCTGGATAAGCTGTCCAAGGAGCTGGTTGAGATCTGCCATAATGAACTAGTAGGGGTGGAGGTGGGAATAGGGGGTAGGTCTTTGTTTAACCGGTTGGAGACGGGAAGACCAGAACGTGCGGTGGCGAGCGAGAGGGAGGTCTGGCAGGGGCGGGACAGGAAGGGAACGGTGGAAACCGAGGAGGACTTGAATTTCGAAGTCGCTGACAAGGCGACTGTAGGGGGCAACGGCGTTGGTAAACTGGAACTCTTCCTCGATCACCAACTCCCTTTCTTGTACTTTGATAAGGGTGTCAGGATGGGGACCGTAAATGATTGCCAAGTGCTCCTGTTGTGCTTTGACGAGGTGACGGGAAACTGGTAAGGTATGGTGGTAACGTAAGGGGTGATGTAAAGGTAAAGCTATTTGGGACTAGATCCCCACAGGTGTTCCACTAAACTAAGTGTAAGACATTGTTCGCCTGTCACGCTCGCCAGGTCAGGGCAGTGGCACAGCTATGCAAAGAACAAATGGCTAGTGGCTGCAGATCACAGGTCTACCTCTGCACAGACGCAGGAACTACGAGTATGTATAGCTCAATTGCCTTGAGGCTGCGAACCTCTCTTGATCGGGCACCGCTCTTCAGACACCAGGCACGACCCTGGGCTGGTGTACAGTACGTAAAGAGACAGTGCTAAAAACTCCCAATGCTGAAGCACTACGGGAATGGCACTAAAGGCTGGCCATGAACAAAATGGAAGGTGTGAAGAGGAAGCTCCTTAACCCTGGAGTCTGGGTATAGTTTCCCTTTACTAGGCTGGGGAACAGCGTGTGGAAGAACAAGTAGATGGTTTAGATTCGAGCTCAGGTGAGACACCCCTAGGCAAACACCAAGGACCTGACCACACGCTAAGACTCTGAGAGGGATAGGACACAAGTATCTAGAGCAAAGACCCAAGATGAGCTCGAATGGGGAGCCTCTGGGTGCTGGATTGCACTGTATATATACTACTATATATGAGGGCTACACAAGGCTATCCATGAGGCTACATGCAGTAAAGGCTATGTAATGACATCACTGTGGAGCTAAGGCTATGCGTAATGATGTCAAGGGTGGCAGCGTGTACAGCATGAGGCACAGGTCTAGACTAGATAGATAAGATAGAGGCTGTACACTAAGATAAGATAAACACTATCTAATCACAGATTAGATAAGATAAAAAGTTGGTTCGTAACACCCAGACAATGGCCGCACACATTCGGTGTGGAATACACATTGCAGCCTCGTGGGCTCAGCCCTAAGAGGGGGATACTGTCATGACCATGACACCCGATCACCCTGTACCCTATTGTCCAATCGCATCCACATGTTCACCATCTGTTCTATTGTATGTACTTCCTTTTCCGTTGCTCTCTATCTGTCCTGTATCGCCACCAATCGGTGAGCGTGTTGTCTGTTCTGTCTCTCTGTACAATTACCTAATATGTTTCCTTTCTTGTTTCCGGTTACCATATGTTCCCGTCGTGTCTCATTACTAATATGATACTCATCGGTAATCTGGTTATCGCACTTACCGTACTTACTCAGCATGCAGTGCTACTGCGCTCGTCATTCGTTGGTAATCCTGACTTCCCATACATCGCCTCATCCGTTCCACTCAGTATAAATACTTAGATACTCGGTCTGTTGTAGTTTCAGTTTGAATATCGAATAAGATACTTCTCATCTGTTCTCTCTTTGTGCTCTCTGCCTCTGCCCTCGTACAAGTACTCGGTCGTTGACCGTTTACCCTCAGACTCTCCATATAACCCTTGGTCGGCCTTCCTAATACTCGGGAAGCGTGACTATGCTATGTAGCATCTCAGTCTTACCGCTAGGCCAACCTCTGACCCCCAGACCCCTCATAGAGATCAGATTGGTGAAGAACTGGTCTTGACACCAGCAGAACACATTTCTCTTTCCCATGTAACAGACAACACAGACTGCAATGGTTTCCACACCAAAGTCTTTGCAATTCCGTGAACAAAGTCTAACCCTAAAGAGGAAGATGTAAACTGGGCCAGACAAGATGGACCAACAGACCTGCTCAGTGCTTTCAACAAGCACCTCAAGATAAACAACCCCCCACTCAATGGCCCTCTCTTTGCATATAAAAAAGGTCAGACCCATCGGCCACTAACCAGGTATGCTTTCATCACCCAACTCAACAAAACTGCCAAAGCAGCAGGTCTGGACCCAGTTCATGGACATGGAATTAGAATCGAAGCCACTCTAGAGCACTTACTCAGGGGAGTTCCTTTTGAAGTCATAAAGGTCAAAGGCCACTGGGAAAGTGATACCTTTCAGCTGTATTTGAGAAAGCACAACCAAATCCTGGCCCCTTATATGCAGGCCATGCTAGCTGAAACAGCTTTTGAGTTTACAAGGATCACCACACCCCCCATATGCTGATCGTAAGTTGTCATCCCTCCTATTGCCAGGGATTGGAGCATTAGCCCATCACGTCAGGTCTCTTATTCTTTGGGTAATGCAGCTAACACTTGTCTCCTTTAGGTTTGTCTCAATCACAACTGGAAGGCACTGCATGCCTTCACCCACATCCTCTCTGCACACTCTTTACTTGGTCCCTCACTACTAGCTACATCTAGAGTTTAAAAGTCCAGTCCATAGAACTGCAAAATGACCAGAAACTGGACTGGACTGGACTGGTTGCAACTGGACTGCAGTTGCCAGTTGCCTACTTTTGAGAATGATGAAAAAGACCAGTTGCAACCAGTTGCAACCACATTATGTAAGCAATACATATATGGTATAAAAACCCCTATATTACAGGCTAATTTTGGCCTGCAGTGGGTCTTAAGGGGTGTAAAACTGATCTTTTTGGATGAAATATGGCACAAATAAATATATAATGACTTGTATATAATTACTACAGTCTATAAATAGTATTTAGATGCTATCTGACACACCTTTGATGTGAAAAACATCAATAAAATGCAAAAAAAAAACTGGTTTTTTAGTGGTTTGGACCAATTTTTTAGCGGTTTTGGACCAGTCTTTAAGTGGTCCATGAACCATTCCCAGGCTTCCAAAAGTGGTCCAATCCAGTCCTCTTCCAAAAAAAGGCAAAAAAACCGGACTGGACTGGACTTTAAAACTCTAGCTACATCTCCAGTCACATAAACAACTCACAAAGATATGCATTTCTCACATATTGTCCAGTTGATGTTGTCCACAAGTCTAAGTCTACACTAATATGGGTTGCAGTTTTGTGTGCACTTCATTGATGGTTTACACTGGGTGCACATGTGACTTCAACATATCATAAGATAGGGCCATTTCAGTTTCAACCAAGGTGTGACTGTGTGTGATGGGTGTGATACAGTGCAGTCACATCACATGGATAAGGTGTCTGGTGAAAGCCTATTGCAAAGTCCAAAGTAAGATCAGTATCTAGTATCTACAATCAAGAGGTATCAAAACCTCTCTCAACATTAATGTATGGGATAAAATAGGAGGGTCTATCTTTGTGAGAGAAGGTCCGAGCCTCTGCTGGCCTTCCTGTTCACCATGAATACTGGTCACCCAGGGCCAACCTCAATACCCAAATCAACCCCTGAACATGCACCCAAGGTCATTTTCAGTTGCAAGGATGAGTGGGAACACTTCCGCTCAAGGTCACAGTTAAGATCCCAGTTGACTCTGCATACACTGTCCCCAAGTACAACCATCACTGCTGACTGGCAGTCAATCAATGGAGTATTAATGATCATGGGCAGTGAATTGCAAACTCACATTCTCCATGCATACGGCCCAAGATTTTTTATGCCCGCACTGTGTCCTTTCCTGGACCTAGGCATGGGTTGTGGACTGGCCAGTAGGTCGGAGGTTGCACACTTAGTAAGCAAGGACTTAACTTCATAATTATTTCCATGTTAACTTTAATAGCACTAAGGCTTCTTGTTGACGACATTTAAAAAAAATCTATGACTGAAGAAATGTCCAAATAGATCACATCTTTTACTCTTCAGTCACCGTTTTTCTACTTTTTGTGATGCTAAGATGCCTTAGTATTTACACTGAGTCTGTCACACCTTTAGCTTGACATGCTGAATAAGCTTTGTCGAAACTGAAATGGCCCTATCTTACTGAATAGATCAGAATGATGATTACTATGGATGGCCTTGAGATGCAAGTGAGCCAGTGGGACAGGTGCAGGAGAGCTATTTGTTGGGAAAGTATGGTACTAGACAGTGTGCAAAGCAACACCCTTTGCATGTTTTTCAGATAGCAAAATGATGTAAATATATGCTACAAATGCAAAGCACACCAGGAGCTTCCATGAGCTACATCATGGCAAGGAAAAGTGATTGTCCTGAGGTTAACCCCACCTTTTTTAAGCATGATATTAAAGTAATATACCACATGAATTAATTAGTGAAATACTTACTGGGTTGCTGGGACTGTAGAAGTACAACAATGGTAAATTGGTAGTGAAGGGCAGTGCTTGTTTGGTTTGAATTATGGCTGATAAAATACCTGACGGATAAGGATAGTTTCATCCTAGGTTTGATTCCTATACAACTTTACTTCATCCACTCCTCTGTCATTCTTGACTCTAATTTAAACACTATATCCCATCCTGTGCATTTACTCATACATTCACACTTTTCAGCCCCCTCAGCAAAGCAGCACCCAACCCTCATTTGAATCTGTGGGACCTCCATTTACTATCACAAGAATATCCTTCCAGGTGGTTATGTGTGGTCATCCCTGTTATCATTGGACATTGGTAAGTGAACCCACACTCTTCCAATCAAGCATGCATTGGACATGCTGAATATGCTATTTACACCAGTGATGTGGTACCTCCTGGCCAATCTGTGAGTTGATTGACTACATCACAGCATCCTGCAGTGCTCAGTATTGCTGTTGATTTTTGTAGTGAGCCCATATCCTATTCATCAAATGTCCATCAGAGCTAATGAGTGCATTATTCAGGCAAATGGCACACACCAGCCTACATGGGAGCATGTGATTACCTTAAGGAGTGTTGTTCAACAAGTTGAAGGTCCATGAATCTATATTGCACCATCCCAACTTTTGTTCACATCCAAGGCTCAATGTATAGTAATATCAGTGACATTTTTAAATGCTGTTGTCTTATATCCTTTGAGACCAGAACTTGACTGCCTGGAAGGCAATCTACCCCTCCATTGGATTATGTAGATTGCAAAGATTGTGATGCCTTACAGGGAAAAGGAAAGAAAGGTGTGATAGACCTGTCTTAAATGTTTGCCTATGTTTGTGTATGGATGCTTATGTTATTGTCAACCTCATGCACTGTACATAATTTCTCAGCTCATTGTCTCCAAGTTCTAATACATTTTGTATCATCAAAGACAAAGCAAGTGGGACATTTTAGGATCCAATGCTATGTATGGGAAAAATAATGTAAGTCATGTTATAGGCAAATTTGGAATAGCACAAAATATACATGTTCTACAAATACTGGAATGTGCCAGAACCAACCATAACCTCAAGGGCCTCCCACCCACATTTGATGGATTCAATGGACCTGAACATAGCACCGCTCACTCCAATAACAAGTGGAGACATGTGCTTCCTGGATTCAGATAGTAATTAGCAGACAGTGGCACTTAATTGACAAACACCTATCACTTAGCAATGATCCCAACTAACTTGCCTCATGTGATGAGGCAGTAGGACCTGATGGTGCCCTCACAAGAGAGAATAATGAGGAACAAATTGAAGTTGACCATGTAATGCCTATTCAGGATATTGATGTTTCCAATCCAACAGATAACACTGCTAGCAGAGGATGGTGGGGGTGACAGAGGGGGCAAAGCAAGAAATGGAGTAATGGAAGAAGGTCTATTAGAACATACAGTCCTCATATCCTCTGGTATTTGTGTGTTCACTTTTTTTCTTTTGACTCTATGGATGGGTGAGAATGTATTGGAGCCTAAATTTCTGGGCCAAGGAAGGGTTGGAGAGATGGAAAGGGTAACCTCAAAGAAAGGGGACCTATTAGGTTTTGGTTTAGCATCAAAAAGAACATTGCTGGTGTTTGCAAGTGTTGATGGAGTATGCCAAAGGCAGCATCAAGGTCATCATGATGTCCTGTTTGGGAGAAAGAAGGCCTCTGGTGCTGAAATCAGCTACATTGATAGATGTCAGACAAGGCTGATGGAGATCAGAAATACTTACATTGCATATCATTGTCATTCTTGGAATGCACAACCATTTGGTGGATAGCAGTGATAAGTTGTTCTGAAGCCATTGGTGTGAGTTTCAACTTGGAGATTTGTTGAATGAGTTCTATGTTAAATGCATTTGGGTTGTTTACAGGGATAGGTTGAGTGGATATCTGTACTATCAATGGATGCCTCCATGCTATTCACTGCATGGTCAGAAGTGTAGAGGAGGTTTTGTTTGGTGGGTGCAGCAGGCATAGAAATATATGTGTATAAAAAGCAGAAGTTGGGGGTTTGGCTTGTTGAGGCCAGTCTACTTTCTGATCAGTGCAAGAGTGTGATACACAATGCTGTGAAAATAGAATTGAAAGAAGTGTTTGTGTACTGATTATGAGAACTGAGTCAATGAGAAAATCAGTTTGCAAATTGTAGTGAGTCATGACAATTAGAGTTAAATGGAACTTACATTGTGGGGGTTCAAGCTTGCACTGTGGCATGGTGTCATCCAGATTGTATGATAAGGCATAGGGGACCATTGCTGGCCATGGTTGTTGCAATTGCTACATCATGGACCTTGAAGTGCAACAAGTACAGGACATCTGCTGCCATTGCCTCATTTCCTTAATGGTCCTCATTGTTTCACAAGTAGTGTACTATTATAACTTGATTTTTCTCACCTCAAATGCACTGATTCCATACTATACATTGATGCTAACCAGTGAAGGGTGGATGCTAGAGTTGCTGAATGGCCATCCCAATAGGATCTGGACATGCCTTGGAGTCACACACAATGTATTTGATAAACTAGTGTGTTTATTGATGTGTCATAGGATGTCCTCCTTGTGAACCTCCATTGAAGAGCAACTCAGCATATTCCTATATATGTGTATCACTATCCTTTTGTCTTGACATGTAGCAGAGAGATTTCAACATTCACTGCACACAATCACAAAGTTAGTAATGTACCATTGTCCACACTTCTTATTTGACATTTTTTCTCTCAAGATACTTCAAAAAGATGCTGGTTTTTCCTTTGACCCATTGTTCTACAGATCTCAGGTCCAGTTCCCAACAGAAAACACACCAATCTCACCTATGATCACTGATGACCCACACTTTCATTTTTTTGTGATTGTATTGGTGTGGTTGATGGCACACACACCTGAGCCTTCACAGCTCTTGAGGACCAACCTCACATGCACAACCAGAAGGGATACCTCTCACAGAACTGTCTGTTGCTTACTGGATGGGACAGCTCCACTGTGGATGCAAATTTATGGAATGAACACATATGTAGGACTTGTGGATGTCATGGGGGAAGTATCTACTAGCTGATGCAGGGTTTGGGACCTCAGATGCCCTTCTAGTGCCATACTGTGGGGTTTGGTATCATCTGAAGGAGTGGTGTCAGGCAAGTCAAAGGTATGTTTGATTCTAGTAGTGACACTGAGTACTCACATTTATAACCAGACCTTGAGATTGAGAGGAACTATTCAACTTGTGGCATGCATCACTCTGGAATGTGATTGAACACATATTCAGCATTTTAAAGCACCAATTCCACATCCTTCAGATTTCATTTGAGTATGATATGGTCATTCAAGTCCAACTTCCTGTTGCACTGTGTGCAATTCACAATTGACCTGGAGTTCATAAAGGGGGATCTCTCCAGAGCCTGGAGGAAATGCACTTCAAGTAATCACTTTTGATAAGAATTTAGCCTAAATAGTTTAGTATCACAATTCAGCCAAATAGCCTATAAACCATGGTCATCCCATCCCAGGGCTGGTCCATGCCATATATTGTTGTACTTTGGTATCTATGTTTTCTCTTCATTCAGGTTCACATGTATAGGTGCTCAAGTATATTGACTTATTATCCATTAGAATCAGGAGATGCTGCATCATCCACAGTTGGTGGATCAGTGGTCTTTATCACCTTGTTCAGGAAAACAATTTGCTTGTTCTGACATCCCTGTTGAATTGGAACACAATCATTGTTGGTACATTGATATTTATTATTACAGTGCATATGTCAGGATTTGTTCTCCTCAATGGTCTTACTAAAAAAAGGTCCAGTGTTGCAGGGGACTAATGTCATCAGGAAAACATGTTTGGCTTGATAGCATTATATGGGCATATCCCACAAATGGCATGCTAGGATAGCTGAGATAGTGCTATTGGAAATATCAGTTGCTATTTGCTGCTATTTACACACATTGTAGTACACTGACTATGGTACTTAACCTAATCTACTACACTTTTGCTACACTTTTAATACACTTTTTAATGCACTTTGACTACACTTTTCTGGTACACTTTTACTACACCTTAACTATATTTTTTGATACACTTTGACTAGACTGTTCAGTACACCTTTGGTACACTTGGATTACCATTTCTGGTACAATTTGTGTTGCACTTTGATCACACTTTCTATAATATTTTTCATTACACTTTATTAGTTTGTACTGCAGTGTACTACTAAATGTCTATCAAAAAGTGTACCAAAAGAGTGTAGTCAAAGTATAGAAAAATGTGTGGCCAAAGTGTACCAAAAATGTAGTAAAAGTGTACCAAAAATGTTTAGTGAAAAGTGTAGTAAAAATGTACCAAAATGTGTAGTAAAAAGTGTAGTCAAAGTGTACCAAAAATGTGTACTAGTAAAAGTGTAGTAACAACATACCAAAAATGTGTACTAAAAGTGTAGTCAAAAGTGTAGTGAAAGTGTACTAAAGGTGTACCAAAAATGTGTAGTATCAATTAGAATGTATGGTGTTGTATTTGTAGTATAGTGTTGATTACCAAAAATGCGGAGTAGTGTGTTGTGTTTGTCTGCATATCTTACATGAACAATGGTTCTGGTACACCACAGTTTCATCAACTGTGGCCCCATCATTTCTGCATCTTTTTCACAAAGTGCTGCAAAGACAGTCATTCCAACCCAGATGTACTTTGGAGAGCAGTAAGTTCAACCAATTTTATTCATATCACTTATATAACATGCCTTTAGTGGATATCATATTACCCATTGATATTGCTCAGACATGTTTGCATTCCATTCCATTCACAAATACCTTCAAAGCAGTGGTGCATCATTCTGTGAAGATTGGTTCTCCTCGACAATCTTATTAGGAGGTCCAGAGTTGCAGGGGACTAATGAGGAGGTAAGTCCAGACACTAGTAGGTGCTAGTTAGTGCAGAGAGTCAAGTCTGGGTCATACAGAGTAAGTCTGGGCACTAGAGAGGACAGGGAGTGAAGTCCAGGTCATGTGGAGTAAGTCCAGGCTGCAGGAAAGTAGTCCAGAGTTGAGCACAGCTTGTCCAGAGCAAGGACATCCCAAAGGTGGGATAAGTCCTAAGAGGTCTAGCATCGAGTCTAGGACAGAGTTGGCTTTTGCCCTTGTGCAAGTAGGAGACTTGCTAGGATCAGACATAGGACCAAGGGGACAAGATAGGATGGAGGCTGGAGTTGGCCGGAGTTCAGAAGAACAAGATGGGATTAGGGGAGCATAGTGGGTAGTACAGAGGGAGGAGTATCTTAGTCAAGATTTGATCTAAGGACTACTAGGCTGGAGTATGGTAGTTTATATAGTAATGAAACTAAGGTGAGTATATATGGTAACAAGTAAACACCTTAATGTCGAGACAAGGGATAGAGCAGAAGCAGACAGGAAAATAAACCAGGTACATGTCATGACTGCGTGATACCTCATGACTCCGCAAGGCCTCTAGACTGTTGTAGACTCAAGTCTGATCACAATTGGACACCTCCAACGCTACGTATCCATCTCTGCTCTGACAATTGACGCTCCGTCTCCTTTTAGTAAACAGTTCCGTGCTTACGCCTCCGGTTATTGTATGCTTCCGTTCCGCTTCTGTTCCTGTTTCCCTTGTTCCCATTTTAGATTAAGATCTGATTACTCATAGTTGTGTCCCGTTAACCTTTTGATCCGTTACGCTTATCACTGATCTCCGTTCCGTGTACGTTATTCATCCGTTTGTCATCCGCAGACTCTTAGCTATGTCTCCGCTATGTCTCTCTCCGCTTCTCGGTTACTGTACATATCTGATGTAAAGTATAAGTACTCCAATCGCTGAGGGGATTGTCCCTCAGTTCGAATATCATCTTGAATCCAGAGCAATGTCCAGGACTGGAGGAAGTGGAACTGGAGGAAGTGGGACCAGAGGAAGTGTGCAGGTGGAGGAAGGGTGGAGTAGCCAGAGGAAGGTCTGGAGTTTGACATGGAAATGTCCTAGGCAATTGGTGAACCTGACAGCGGAGCAGAACAGGAGCAGACCTGACCCAGAGTTGGATGTACCATCCGGAGTTGGGTTAGGTTGCGGACAAGGCTAAGGGAGTGGTCAGACTGAGACCAGAGTAGTGACTAGTGGTAGGTACAGGTTTGACATGGTGGAGTTAGACTGCAGATCTGTCTAGAGCAAGACAGGGGTTAGTCCTGAGGTGGAGATGGACATAGTGACCAGAGTTGAGCTGGAGTGCAGCTATGGGGCTGGAGATGGCTGGACTAGATCCGGAGTTGTGTCTATGCCTAAGGAGAGGTCAGGCAGGCCAGGGTTAGACCAGAGTTGTGACTGGGAAAAGTATGGATATGACACATCCAATGCAAGCATTGTTCAGTATTTTCCTAGAAAATATGAAGAAAAAAAAGAGTAAAGAGATACTATATTTTGTTGCATTTTTTGAGTTAGAACTGAAATATTATATATTATGTTTTTTGTCTAATCCATCAGAGATCAGAGTTCAACAACACTCTCATTTTGTTTAGCATAAACATTCAATCTTTTCTTTTATGCTTGTGATATATTTTTAATATAAGGATTAATTGTTCAGGCCTAGAACATAGTGAGGAATAAAACAAATGTATTTTGAGAAATCTTGAATGATTATGTCATATCCATCCTTTTCCCAGTTGCAACTCTGGTCTAACCCTGGCCCGCCTGACCTCTCCTTAGGCATAGACACAACTCCGGATCTAGTCCAGCCATCTCCAGCCCCATAGCTGCACTCCAGCTCAACTCTGGTCTCTATGTCCATCTCCACCTCAGGACTAACCCCTGTCTTGCTCTAGACAGATCTGCAGTCTAACTCCACCATGTCAAACCTGTACCTACCACTAGTCACTACTCTGGTCTCAGTCTGACCACTCCCTTAGCCTTGTCCGCAACCTAACCCAACTCCGGATGGTACATCCAACTCTGGGTCAGGTCTGCTCCTGTTCTGCTCCGCTGTCAGGTTCACCAATTGCCTAGGACATTTCCATGTCAAACTCCAGACCTTCCTCTGGCTACTCCACCCTTCCTCCACCTGCACACTTCCTCTGGTCGTGCACTTCCTCTGGTCGTGCACTTCCTCTGGTCGTGCACTTCCTCTGGTCCCACTTCCTCCGGTCCTGGACATCGCTCTGGACTTAACATTAGTTAAGTCCACCTCTGACCCTTACCTGTCCTCTTCTGACCTAGTTCCCTTTACTGCACTTGTCCCTGCATCTGCTCCATTGTCCCTGTAATCCTAGTTCCCCATGTCTGCTCCCACTCCAGTTTATTTTCCTGTACCTGCTTTATTTTCCTGTCTGTTTCTGCTCCATCCCTTGTCCCGACTAAGGTGTTTACTTGTCACTGTATATACTCACCTCTAGTCTTGTTACTATATAAACTACTATACTCCGGCCTAGTAGTTTCCTTAGATCAAATCTCGACTAAGATACTCCCCACTCTGTACTACCCACTATGCTCTCCTAATCCATTTGTTCACCTGAACTCTGGCCAACTCCAGCACCTGTCCTATCTCGTCCCCTTGGTCCTATGTCCGATCCTAGCAAGTCTCCTACTTGCATGAGGGCAAAAGCCACCTCTGTCCCGGACTCAACACTAGACCTCTTAGGACTTACCCCACCTCTGGGATGTCCTTCGCTCTGGACAAGCTGTGCTCAACTCTGGACCACTTTCCCGCAGTCCAGACTTACTCCGCAAAAACCCGGACTTACTCCCTGTGCTTCTCTAGTGCCCAGACTTCATTCGTTTGACCTGGACTTGACTCTCTGCACTAACTAGCACCTACTAGTGTCTGGACTTACCTCCTCATTAGTTCCCTGCACCTCTGGACCTCCTAATAAGATCATTGAGGAGAACCAGTCTTGACAGATTAGAATAGCTGGCTTCCCAGAAATATTCCAAATAAAATTGCATCACTTCATAACAAAACATACATAATATAATAAAATGTTCTTGATCATAGCACATAAAACTGCAAGAAACATGGAAATGTATGATAAGGCAACATGGAAATTTTCTCTAGCAAAGATACTTGATATGATTCTACCATGATTTCTGCTAAGATATTTAAAATGTTTTCTACACAGATATTTAGTATATTTTCCACATATATTTAAATGACTTATGAGAATTGTTGGCAAGCTCAATTTGACTACTGGTCAATAGAGTCAAGTTAATAGGGAGTAAAGTTTGGATGACCCATCATTGACTGGTCACTGGCTGGTTAAGCAAAATGCCAGTCTTTTTTGCAATGGACTTGGAAAGTGTAATGAAGCAACTGAGTGACAGCCATGTCTCCTAATTTGGGTGCATGTTACATCACATTATTTCATTTCTGGCCATTATGTTTGTTTGCTCATTTGTTTGTTGACTATAGGTTAATAACCCTGACCAGTTATATATTGACTGGGTGATTTTATTAACCTTTCAGGTCTGATGGGTCTGACCATAGTCTATGACAACACTGTCTGCTACTGTGAACCTTTCTTCCAAGGCAGTATTGAAATTGGACCAGTTACCTGATTTTGTAAATGTTGTTATGTGTCTAGGGCACCACACAGTAACACTGCAGTTTTCTGTAGATGGTTTTATTGATGATGACATCATTCCCACCTGCCTTCGCAATGACTCCCTGGTCAGCTGCAGGAGGGATTCCAGGTCAGTAGGCTTATCTAGTAATTGTATTTGCTGTATTTAGTACATATACACCCTTTGGCAACCCTCTAATGGACCTTGCCAGGAGGCTCACTATAAGTAGATTGGGGCACTCTATCTACATCAGGAAATAAGTGAGACCATCACAGAGGGAAGTGGTCTCTGAAACCTATTCAGTCGTGCAAAGAAACTAGATCTTGAACCTCAAAAAAGTGGTACCAAGAATGTCCAGTTCCATGAGAACACACTCAGGTATGTTTACTTTTTTTATTTTGTTTACTAACTATTTCTACAGGCCCTCTGTACATGTCAAGACCGGTTCTCCTCAACAATCTTACTAGGAGGTCCAGAGGTGCAGGGAACTAATTAGGAGGTAAGTCCAGACACTAGTAGGTGCTAGTTAGTGTGGAGAGTCAAGTCTGGGTCAAATGAACGAAGTCCGGGCACTAGAGGAGCACGGGGAGTAAGTCCGGGTTTTTGCGGAGTAAGTCCGGACTGCGGGAAAGTGGTCCGGAGTTGAGCACAGCTTGTCCGGAGCGAAGGACATCCCAGAGGTGGGATAAGTCCTGAGAGGTCTAGCGTTGAGTCTGGGACAGAGGTGGCTTTTGCCCTCGTGCAAGTAGGAGACTTGCTAGGATTGGACATAGGACCAAGGGGACGAGATAGGATGGAGGCCGGAGTTGGCTGGAGTTCAGGAGTTCAGATGAACAGATGGATTAGGAGAGCATAGTGGGTAGTACAGAGTGGGGAGTATCTTAGTCAAGATTTGATCTAAGGAAACTACTAGGCCGGAGTATAGTAGTTTATATAGTAAATGAGAACTAGGGTGAGTATATACGGTGACAAGTAAACACCTTAGTCAGGACAAGGGATGGAGCAGAAACGGACAGGAAAATAAAGCAGGTACAGGAAAATAAACCAGAGCGGGAGCAGACATGGGGAACTAGAGATACAGGGACGACAGAGGAAAAGCAGGGACAGTGAAGTAAAGGGAACTAGGTCAGAAGAGGACAGGTAAGGGTTGGAGGTGGACTTAACTAATGTTAAGTCCGGAGCGATGTCCAGGACCGGAGGAAGTGGGACCGGAGGAAGTGCACAACCAGAGGAAGTGCACGAGCGGAGGGAGTGCACAGGTGGAGGAAGGGCGGAGTAGCCGGAGGAAGGTCCGGAGTTGGACATGGAAATGTCCAAGGCCATTGGTGGACCTATCAGAGGGAGTGGAGCGGAACAGGAGCAGACCTGAGCCGGAGTTGGATGTAACAGCCGGAGTTGGGCTATGTTGCAGACAAGACCAAGGGAGTGGCCGGACTGAAACCGGAGTAGCGACAAGTGGTAGGTACAGGCTCAACATGGCGGAGTTAGACCGCAGATGTGTCTAGAGGAAGACAGGGGTTAGTCCTGAGGTGGAGATGGACGTAGTGACCGGAGTTGAGCTGGAGTGCAGCTATGAGGCTGGAGATGGCCGGACTAGCTCCAGAGTTGCGTCAATGCCTAAGGAGAGGTCAGGCGGGCCAGGGTTAGACCGGAGTTGCGACTGGGAAAAGTATGGATATGACAGTACACCTGCATATATGTACATCTGCAGAGTGCAATTGCATCTGCTGCTCCAAGGTACATTTCTTTTTTCATTTCATCACCTTGCTTGACAAGGTCTTAGGTTTTCTGTTTACACACATGCACCTGCACACCACCACCAAGTCCAACACAACACTGACCACCACCACCACAAACCAGACAACCATCACCAATGCTGTTGACAACAACCACACCACCACTGATGACAACACTGCAGCCACCAATGCAACACCAACCACCACCATGACCCTCTCCACTGCCCCAAACAATAGTGATGACAGCCATCACTGCACCCAACAGCGACAACCATGACCCTTTCCACAATGCAATGGTGACGATGCCATCACTACCACAACACCAACCACCATCACCAATGCCATTGACAACAACAACATCCCACCACCATGATTCTCTCCACCACTAGGGAACAGCATGGGTATGGGTAACCCATGTGGGTTGTGGGTATGGGTACCATGTGGGTATGGATATGGGTAGAGGTTTTGGACACCCACATGGTGGGTATTCAGGGGTAATGTGGGTATGGATGTGGGTATTTATAGGTAAACCTCTGGGATTGTAGTGTGTACTAATGTTGCCATGTATTGATTTTGACATAGGCTGACATGACCATATGGCCATCAGCAAGACTACAAGTAATCCTACTTGACTCTGACTTATTTACTGGATCATTTCCATCAAGTCATTGGCATAACCAGTGGTGAGGTTTATTGTTGTTGTGATCCTGGTCATTATCAATATTAGTGTTGGTGGCTGCCATAGTGGTTTATTGTCATCATTGTTAATGCACATTGGTTGTTGTTATAATTGGTGGTGGTGATGACAGAGGTAGAGGTCATTCTTATTGTCACCAACAATGTTATCTATATAGGGGTGGCAGTAGGGACATACAGGGTGATACATCCATGGTCACTATTGTTGTTGTTGTCATGAGTGGTGGTGATTTTCTGACCAGTATCATTGATTGTGATGATAACCAGCCTGGTGATCTCCCTAGTACCTGTGGCTGGTGGGTGGTATGTCAGGCTATGCATGATGATAGCAACCACCTGCACCCACTAGTACCAGCAGCATGATCATGCATAACAGATCATACAGTAACATGGTGGCCACTTGTACCTGCAGCCAGTCACTGGCATCACAATGATAGTCACACCTACCAACCACCTTACCACCAGTGTGTGATATGGTCACCATCTCCCCATGTGATACCCACCTATTACAGGGTAAATACCCATGGGTATACCCACACTGATCCCTATCTACCACACCAAATGGCAGCAAAGATGGCCACCACTGTATGGCTTGTCAACAGCCACCACCTCACCAGTGTCAATGTTGATGGACTCAGCCCCACAGCCAGTGCTGCTGCAGGGACAGATGTTGATGATGGTGGTGATGGCAATCTGGGAAGCTGGTGGGATGGACAGTGACAATAACAACAACAACAATCTGGGCAGTTGGCACAGGGACAGATGGTAATTACAATGATGACCTGGGCAGCTACAGGGTCAGACAGCAATGAACAATGTCCACTTTATTGGCAAGACCTGCACATTCTTGTTGTTTTCTGCTTTGCCCCATCTGGTACTGTGAACCTTTCTTCCAAGGCAGTTGATCAGTAACCACCCAAGTGTATGGTGCCTACTTGCTCTGATGCATCTCCCACTTTCTCTGATTGGCATCTCCTCTTTACTCCAATGTATCTCCTACCAACTCTGATGTATCTCCTATTTTCTCCAATGCACCTCCTACCAACTCTGATGTTTCTCCTTCAAACTCCTACTCCTACTCTGCTCCTCTGGTTGATCTGGCCCACTTCTGTCATACCTCCAGGTACATACCCTGTTTCCTTCCTGTCACTTGTCACCCTGTTGCTACTTACTCCTCCCATGTGTTTAGCCCTTTCGTGTGTTTCCTCCTCTCATGTGTTTCTCCTACTCTGCCTTTCACATGTCTTGTGTTTATCACAAGGATACTGTCCTTTCAGTGAGTATATAAGTCTCTGTGTATTTCCTGGTACCTTAGTCCAAATATCAACAAAGCCCCATCCCCATCTTGCTTCTGCCTGACTCTAAGTTCCTCCTCTGACTCAACTCCTACTCCTACTCCTCCATCCTCCGTCCTCTGCCCTCTGTTGTAACTCTGCTCCTCTGAAATATGAGGGCTGAGCCTGTCCAAGGGCACAGCACATAAGCTGAAGCCAATGCTCTCACCCCCTATGTCTTCCTTCCCCTTCCTTCAGGTGCTGAACTCCTCCCGACTTGTCCTTCTTCATGTCAGACTTGCATCTCCTCCTTTTGGAGTTGTATCTCCTCCTGTTGGACTTGTCCTCCTTTTTATTGGAGTAGCACCCAGAAGCAAGGCAGAGATTGTAGGCACTTGACAACTAGGTACATTGTTGTTCATGTTTTCAATGCACTGATGGTCTTCTTTATAGGGTAGATGTCAAGTCTGGGTCTACTCCAGTAGGTGGTCTGGTCAAGTCCAGATGAAAGTGGACAAAGGAGGAGGGCAGAGGCTGGACAAGAGATTAATCCAGCTGGAGTTGGTGACTGATTGGATTCAATGACTAAGGACAACAAGCATTGATCCCTTGCATAGGTTCCAGTCAGATGGTGACAGAGACAGAGACAGACAGGAGCAGGAGTAAAGACTAAGTTAATTTCAGACTGGAGAGTACAGGATAAGCTACAGAGTACTTATACTAACTGAGAACTAGGGATGAGTATATATGGTGACAAGTAAACAGCCTGAAAGGTGGACAAGGAATAACTAGTGTTTAAAAATTTGCTCTTAGGACCACAAAAAGACTGACAACCAAACTGGACTTTTATCAGTTGCAACTGGACTGTGGTTGCCAGTCCGATTTCACTCTGGGGTGGTATGTGATTGGTCTTTGTAAAAAAAAAACTGGTTGTGGTCCAGTTGCACCCAAAAGAGGTGAAAAAACCAGATCACACCAGACTTTAAAACACTAGGAATAACCAGAGAAGAGACTAGTCAGGTCCAGTGAAAATGATACAAAGCACAAGATATAATGAGACATATGAGGCAGGGTTGATGGAGAAGTGTAGTAAGGATTGAATAGGGATTAGACCAAGGGTCATACTTAATGGGGGTGTATCTGCACAACCATGACCAGAGTAAGTTGCAAGTGACCAGAGTTGAGCTAGAGAGCTGCGATGCAACTGGAGTAACCAGATAAGACCCAGAGTTGGACATGGTCATAACAGTAGATTAGTTTGTTGGAGCTGTGATTCACCATCATGCTCTGTTTTGTCACCCTTGCCAATTTCACTGGCAATCTCTACTGGTTCTCTGCCTCATGCAGCTATTTCATACATTCACATGGCTTGCCCTTAGTCAGCAGCCTCCATGGCATAGGGTGCTAAGCATACACTTAACTCATTTACATTCTCATAAGTCATTTAAATATCTATGTAGAAAACATGTTAAATGTCTGGGTGGAAAACATTTTAAATATCTTAGCAGAAATCATGGTATAATCACATCAAATATCTTTGCTATAGAAGATTTCCATGTTGATTTATCATACATTTCAATGTTTCTTGTAGAAAATGTTTGTGTGTTTTTTATGTGCTATGATCAAGAACATGTTATTATATTCTGTATGTTCTTGTCATGAAGTGATGCAATTTTATTTGAAAGATTTCTGCAAAGTCAACTATTCTAATCATTCAATGTTTTCTCAAAATACATTTGTTTTATTCCTCACTATGTTCTAGGCCTGAACAATTAATCCTTATATTAAAAAATATATAACAAGAATAAAAGACAGAATATTGCACTTTGCTCACCTGTTTCATGAGAGATTAGGTCAAAAAAAAAGATTGGATATTTATGCTGAACAAAATGAGAGTGTTGTTGAACTATGATATCTGATGGATTAGACAACAAACATAATATATAATATTTCAGTTCTAACTTAAAAAATATAGTATTTCTTTACTCTTTTTTTTGTTCATATTCTGGGAAAATACTGAACAATGCTTGCAGTGATCTCTCTTCCCAATTAATTAACTCTCAGCATGTCTGAACAGATGTCTGAAGTACTAAAATTTATGCACAACTATTGGTATGCTTGCAGCAAAGATCTCCTTGTCAACATTCCCAGTGAACATTATCACAGCATCCTTGGTGGTTCTATGAACCCCTTTTCTGAGATATGTGATTACATCAAGACAGCCATAGATGTCAAGTCTGGGTCTACTTTGGTAGGGGGTCTGGTCAAGTCCAGATGAAAGCAGATGAAGGAGGAGGGCAAAAGCTAGACAAGAGATTAGTCTGGCCAGAGTTGGTGACCAATTGGATTCAATGACTAAGGACAATGAGCATTGATCCCTTGTGTAGATTCTGGTCAAGCGGAGTTGGAGACAGAGATGGACAGGAACAGGAGTAGTAACATTGGCTGATTTCATATTGAGGAGTACTGTCAAGACCGGTTCTCCTCGACGATCTTACTAGGAGGTCCAGAGGTGCAGGGAACTAATGAGGAGGTAAGTCCAGACACTAGTAGGTGCTAGTTAGTGCAGAGAGTCAAGTCCGGGTCAAACGAACGAAGTCCAGGCACTAGAGAAGCACAGGGAGTAAGTCCGGGTTTTTGTGGAGTAAGTCCGGACCGCGGGAAAGTGGTCCGGAGTTGAGCGCAGCTTGTCCGGAGCGAAGGACATCCCAGAGGTGGGATAAGTCCTGAGAGGTCTAGCATTGAGTCTGGGACAGAGGTGGCTTTTGCCCTTGTGCAAGTAGGAGACTTGCTAGGATCGGACATAGGACCAAGGGGACGAGATAGGACGGAGGCCGGAGTTGGCCGGAGTTCAGGAGAACAAGATGGGATTAGGAGAGCATGGTGGGTAATACAGAGTGGGGAGTATCTTAGTCGAGATTTGATCTAAGGACTACTAGGCCGGAGTACGGTAGTTTATATAGTAATGAAACTAAGGTGAGTATATACGGTGACAAGTAAACACCTTAATGTCGAGACAAGGGATGGAGCAGAAGCAGACAGGAAAATAAACCGGAGCGGAAGCAGACACGGGGAACTAGAGTTACAGGGACGACGGAGGAAAAGCAGGGACAAGGGAACTAGGTCGGAGGAGGACAGGTAAGGGTCAGAGGTGGACTTAACTAATGTTAAGTCCGGAGCGATGTCCAGGACCAGAGGAAGTGGGACCGGAGGAAGTGCAAGAGCGGAGGGAGTGCACAGGTGGAGGAAGGGCGGAGTAGCCGGAGGAAGGTCCGGAGTTGGACATGGAAATGTCCTAAGCCTTTGGTGGACCTGACAGAGGAAGTGGAGCAGGAGCAGGAGCAGAACTGAGCCGGAGTTGGATGTACCAGCCGGAGTTGGGCTACGTTGCAGACAACGCTAAGGGAGTAGCCGGACTGAAACCAGAGTAGCGACTAGTGGTAGGTACAGGTCCGACATGGAGGAGTTAGACCGCGGATCTGTCTGTAGGAAGACAGGGGTTAGTCCTGAGGCGGAGATGGATGTAGTGACTGGAGTTGAGCTGGAGTGCAGCTATAGGGCTGGAGATGGCCGGACTAGATCCGGAGTTGCATCTATGCCTAAGGAGAGGTCAGGCGGGCCATGGTTAGACCGGAGTTGCGACTGGAAAAGTATGGATATGACAAGTACAGGATAATCTACAGAGTACTTATACTTAGTGAGAACTAGGGATAAGTATATATGGTGACAAATAAACACCCCAAAGGGCGGACAAGGAATAACTGGAGTTGGGACTAGGTCACATCTGACAAAAATAAATAAGGTCTGGAGAAAATACTACAAGGTAGAAGATATAAATGGAATATGGGGAACTCACAGTATTACAGGGTGGACAGAGAGATGCAGTAACAACTGAATAGAGACTAATGCAAAGGGTCACACTTAGCAGAAAGGTATGTGCACATCTGGGACCAGAGTGATGCATGGAGGTCCAGAGTTGAGCTATGGAGCTGCAATGTGACCAGAGTAACTGGATCAGAGTCTGGAGTTGGACATGGTCTTGACAGATCACCAATGTGAATTTAATCTATTTCATATTCTGCATGTTGAACAAGACAATATTCATGTAAGTTGCACTAAAATTCTTTGTCTTGCTTTCTCAGTATAATTGAGATCTCCTGGTTTGAGAACCAGTTGGTGAAAAAACATATGCAAGCTAACTTTGATCCAAAGTGTAGTGGATGGTTTAGTATGCAAATGTATGTTCAGGATTTCAATGGCTTCAGCTGTTGCATGACAGTTTCTCAACTGAACCTGGATCTCACATCCTGGATTTTGGCAAGGGTAGACCACTTGATTTCTCATCTTACTATTGCTCCTTAGACTTTCTACTAATTCATTGTAGATCTATCTGAAGATATTTGGAGGACCATTCATGGGACATCACCCATATGTTGAAAGTTAACCACTATGTGTTACTGGTACTTCAGCAAATGATCACACAACACTTATATAAGCATTTTGAGCACACTATACACAGTAGCTATTTTCATTAGTCCCTCAGTAACTTGAATATCTACTGAGGTTACTACAGGGTTACCAACTTTTTCCTACAGCTCTTCTGTCCTCTAGGTCCACTGCAGCAGCCCCCACACACTTTTTTCAAGAGGTTATGAGCCCTGCTCTTGCCTAGTAGAAGAAGCAGCTTGTGGAAGACAGGAATTTTCCTTACCTCAAAATGATCAAGTGAAATGATCCTCAAAATCTCTGAACTCACATAAGAAAATCAAAACTGGAAAATTTACTGCACACATATCCTTGATAGCACAGCCGCAGAAGGTGTAGTCAGCCACCTTACAGGTGCAGCACTGAAACCAGTAATTCCTGTGAACTCAAAGCATAGAACTTGTCCAATGCAGTGGCTAAGGATATTATACTGGAAGTAATCACAGATTCTCTTCTTGCGTGACTCATGCACCATGAGCTTGCCCACACTCTTTTCAGCCACCTTGCAGCTATCTTTGGTGACAATGAACCCATAGCCATTGAACTGCCAGCAGAACAGAGCAACCAAGATGAGCTTCTCCAAGAGGACTTGCACTCAAAGTTGGATGGCACTGAGTTAGTGCACATCACAGATATAGTCAAAGGAAAAGATGTTGAAAGAGCCAGCACAGCCACAGAAAACCCAGAGAAACCACCATATGCACCAGATGGACTGTCAAGGCCAGACAGGAACCAGGAGAAGGAGCAGAGTGGATGGGAACAGATTGTGATGAGGGCTATAGTAATCTATTATCTGAGCTAAGGCTATGTGGATGACATCAAGGGAGGCAACACATACAGCATGAGGTGCAGGTCTAGACTATGGTAGATAAGATACAGCTGTGCACTATGATAAGATAAGGAGCTATCTAATCACAGATTAGATAAGATAAAAAGTTAGACCAAGACTGCCTAGGTCTATTGTCAGTGCACCTTCAGGATTACCCCTTGTTGGTTATCAGTGTGTCTTCACCCTCTTTGTTGATTGTTGGTCATTCAGCACCCTATCCAGTGTAATATGGCAGTGTACATATCAAATATCCAGCATTAATAACATCTTTGTTGTGACAGATGAATGCTTTGATCTTTGAGAATGCTTCCTCAATTGGGTTCAAGTTGGGGAAGTGAGGCAGAAGATACTCAAGGTGAACACCTAAAACTGACTCAGTATGAATATGAAGCTACCTGATGTAACACTTACTGGCATTCTGGACAAGTTCTTTGACTTCCTCATGGTGGTGAATCTATGCATTATCCATAGGACAAGGGGACAGAGTATGGGGAACATAGTGACAGCTAACAAATATGTCATCAACAAAACTGGGAAAGGAGGAGAGGACTTGCCATATTGTGCTCCAGAAAATGGATGAACTTCTCCATGGTAAAGAAACCTTCAATGACATTGGAAGCTGCCATGTCATCCAGTGTGAGTAGACTGAGTGTAGAAAGACAATGACCCCAAACAAAGATGCCCTTTCTGGTGTGACTGTTCCACCTGAACATGGTCCTCTCATCCTTGAAAGTCTCATCAATAAACCCAATTTCTTCTGAACTGTACTGGGACATCCACTGCACAAACTCTGCCCACTTATCACTGCAAGCATTTCTCAATGTTTCATGACAAAACATTGTAAAAAAAATAGAAGAAAGAGATACTCTTTTATTCACAATTTTGTTACACGAAAAAGACAAGAATCATACAAAATCTTTTCTGTCTTTCTTTTGCCAAGACATGATTTGAGATCATTTCTTATGTTAGGACTATAAAAAATTTAACATTTTTCTTCTGCCTGTTCCTTGCAAAACAAATAAAGAAAAGACAATGTAACTTTTCTCATAGCAAGTATTTCAGTATGTTTTATTAGAAATAAAGCATCATATTATTGTTGAAAACATGTTAAGAGAAAACAATAAATTTTTCTTCAAGAAACATGATTGGTCCTGGATACTGATTGGCTGGCTAGAGTGTTATAACCAAAAATATATAGCACATTTTCTAAACATTTATTCTTGTGGAAAAGAGTATCTTTTGATTCAAATTTTCACTGCAGGAAATTGAAAATGTCTACTGTGAGAAAAGTTACATTGTCTTTTCTTTGTTTGTTTTGCAAGAAACAGGCAGAAGAAAAATGTTAAATTTTTTATAGTGCTAACATAAGAAATGATCTCAAATCATGTCTTTGCAAAAGAAAGACAAAAAAGATTCTGTATGATATTTGTCTTTTTTGTGTAACAAAATTGTAAATAAAAGAGTATCTCTTTCTTCTATTTTTTTACAATGTTTTGTCATGAAACATTGAGAAATGCTTGCAGTGTGAGGCTAATGCCTCGCTTATCACCAGTGACCTTGTAGTTACACTGGAGCATTTCGCCCATAGAAATAAGGTGTGCAGTAGCGCCTGGCATATGGAGCACTTGGGTGAGTGTAATAACTTTCTCATCCCCAGAGTTGTGGTCTAGGCACCAGAGTAATACTGTGCCAATACCAGCAATCAGTGCTACACCATTTGCGGTTTTGGCATAGTACGCTCGCTTTAGCGCATTGTAGGAGGCGAAATTGCCTATGTCACCAGTGAAGTGGTGTGATGTGCCAGAGTCTAGGAGCCAGAAGGCACCAGAAAGTTCACTATCGTTGACCATTTTTCCCTTACAGCCAGCACAGTGTGCACCATTCGAACAGGAACAGATATATGCATTGCTCAAGGGGACACAACACGACATATTGTAGTTACTACTCGCTATATACAGTGACAGCATGAAGCGCACATGTAAAGGGAGCGTGTCAGTGTCGGTCAGCATGTGTGCAGAAGGTACTTGCCTGAAAAGGCTGGCCTCCATGCCCATCGCCATTGACGTCACATTGTAGCGGTTGAGGACCATCACATCGATCTTGTTGAACTCATCATCAGCGAACAGTTCATGGGCGAAGGGTTCATCATCCCCGAGGGAGATGGCATCCTCCTCATACATCATGATGTGCTCCTCAAGACGAGGGCACTTCAGCAGGGACCAGCCTCGGGCTGGTCCAGGTTCGCACTCGCAAATGACACAACTTGGTTGAGGGTGCGGATGGTCTGGCAGGAGGGCTCTACCCCCAGATGGTGTGCCAAATTAAAGGCTTTGATAGTATTTTCGAATGCAGGGGCCGTAGTTGGTAGCACCGGGGGTGTGAGCCAGGGCGCGAGGGTCAATGGTGGGCTCTGGTCCATCATAGTGGACGTAAGTGGCGAAGGCTGCCTGTTGGGCGTTCTCGCAATGAGCGTGAGCCTTCTTGCCGCCACAGCGAGTGCAGCCTCCCTGTCCTTGGGCAGGAGTGTTTCTGCTTGTACCGCCATTGGACCTGCCTTGCTGCTGCTGCTGGGCGAACTTGGGGTCAGCTGGCTTGCACTTCACAGTGCTAAGCTTGTTGGCCTGGGGGCCCTTACCACCAGCACGGGAAGAGGTGCCTTTCTGCTCAAAAGAGAGCGTGGCAGCCTTGACAATTCCATCGCACTTCAGATTTTTGATCTCGTCCAGCGACGTCTGGCTGAGGATTTGAGCTACGACCTCCATAGTGGGAGGGAGCTTGCAAAGAATGATCATTGCCTGCACAGGGGCAGGAAACTCGAAGCCAGCATCCTTCAGGTAGGTGAAGTGGCTAAGCAACTTTGTAATGGCAGGAGTGGGATGGGAGCCAGCAGGAATGTTGGTGGCCAGGAGCTTGCTAAGCTCAGTGTAGGTGGAACCGATACTAGGGGCGCTGAAGTTCTTCTTCAGGTGGTCCCATACTTCCTTGACGGATGCGAGTTCGGAAACGGCAACTTGAATCGAGGGGGCAAGGGGCAAGGTGATATTACCAAGCGCTCTCTTGGTGTTGTCGTCCCACTCCTTTTGGTCATTGTGACTGTCAGCGGGTTGCGTTGTTGAATAGACATACCATTGGCCTTGTGCCCGAAGGTAGGCCTGCATAGAGGTGTGCCACTGCTGCCAGTTGGAGCCAGTGAATACTGGAACCATCTTGTCAAGAGCGCTGGACATGGTGATATTCTGTTAGGAGTCAACAGAGTCAGCAAATGAATGTGACAATAGACAAGCAAGAAAAGAAGAAACACCTGAGTGCTAGTGAAAGCACTTCTGTCAACAGCTTACTCATGACTAGGTCATGCCAGCGCAAGTCGTTGACGATGTTCGCCATAGTTGGCGCAAGTCATCAACGAACTTTGCCTGGGGCAATACAGGTGCTCAACTAGGAGCTCATTGTCTGGCGCAAGTTGTCCACTGACTTCGTCTTGTGGCTGTGCAGGGGCTCAACTAGGAGCTCACTGTGGTCCACAGCGTCAAGCTAGTTAAAGCGACGCTCAGGGAGCTGGAGCACTGCCTGGTGCATTGCTGCACACAGTGCACTCACAGGGCTCATAATCTGTTGAAGCAATACCTATATACGTAGAGGAACTGCTACTCCAACTCACCTGTTGGGTGGAGTGCACAACCTGAGATGGTAGTGGTAGTTGGTCAAGAGCTGTTATATTATATAAGTGATGAACACTGTTTATATACAACAAATAATGTGACTGGTGACTGTGACATGTGACACGTGACATGTAACATCTACTCTAAAGAGGACTATTACTAAGTCTACACTAATATGGGTTGCAGTCTTGTGCGCACTTCGTCGACGGTTTATGCCAGATGCATGTGCGACTTCAACACTTTACCTTTTGTGGTTCAGGCCAATCGGAGATGGTTTGGATCTTGTCCAGTGACATAGTCAAACCCTCCGGAGATAGGTGGTAGCCAAGATACTCTACTGAGTCCAAGTGAAACTCACATTTCTCCAGTTTGGTGAAGAGGCCATGTAGCCAGAGACGGCGGAGGACTTCCTGGACATGCTGCTAGTGAGACTCCATATCCTTGGAGTAGATGAGAATTTCATCAAGGTACATGATGACGCAGACGTCTAGCATGTCAGTGAAGATGGTGTTGACAAAACACTGGAAGGCTGTGGGGGCGTTAGTGAGGCTGAAGGGCATGACTAACCACTCATAGGACCCATAGCGTGTGCAGAAGGCAGTTTTCCATTCATCACCTGGAGCAATCTGGACAAGATGGTAGGCATGCTGGAGGTCAATCTTGGAATAGATTTTTGCATGGCTAGGAGAGTCCAGAAGGTCGGAGATGAGGGGGAGTGGGTAGCAATCCTTTTTGGTGATTTTGTTAAGACCTTGGAAGTCAATGCAGAGGGAGCTGTCAAATTTTAGGTAAGTCCAAAGATAAGAGGGAAACATGGGGCATAAGGGAGTTAGGGTCATAAAGAGCGGACACGTTGAGGCGGGCCTCCTTGGGTGCACTTCTGGAGTCAACACAGCTCGCCAGTTGTGCGGAGGGCCGCAAGCTGCTTACTCTTTTTTTGACTTGGAGTTGGCACCTGAGTTTGAGTCCATTTTATCAGACTCAGCAGTGTCAGTAGCCACAGCGCGAGCTTTGGCCTTTTTGGTCTTCTTTGGACAGTTGTCTGCAAAGTGACCAGGACCTCCGCAGAACATGCAGAGGTTATTATCTAGACACCTTTTGCGCTCATCAGCAGTGAGCTTCCCATCCTTACCAAGCTTGTTGGTGAGGTCCAGTCTGGTGGAACCAGAAGAGGATGGGTTGCTGGTCGTTTTGGATGAGCCAGTGGGGGTGGAGCTAGAGGTGTTGCTGATTTTGGATTTCTCCTTGCCAGACTTGGGTGAGGTGCCTCTGGAGTTGGAGGACTTAGCTGAGGATGAGGTGGACTGACTCTTTGTGGTATGAGCAATCTTGTCTTTGCACTCCCAGTAGCACACTGTGCGCCTAAGTGAGGGAAGAGGTCAGAACAACCAACAACCAACACCAAATGACAGCAAAATGCGAGTGGTGGTCTTCCTTTGCGTTTCTGGTATTTAATCTCCTCAGGGGGATGTGCTGCACGCCTTTGGGCAGGATGCAGGAGGGAAGGGAAGGGCTTCTGATGGGGATGATATGCGACTGGGGATGGTATTGACTCCTCTTCAGCCTACCACAGTGGTTAGGAAGAGTCCTGGGATAGAAGAGCGATGATAGATTGATGATAGGGGTGATACAGCAGTGATGGAGCAGAGGGGAAGCAAGGGGACAGTTCCTGCTTCAAAAATGCGATGAACAGTGATGGGATGGAGTGGACAGAGATGCTAGACTGCGCTTGAGCCTAGAGAAATGATCAGATACAAGATATATCTGATAAACAACAATATAGGAGCTTTAGGCCAGCACTGAGTGACCTACAAGTCCAAAGACAGAGATAGAGCTTATAGACAGAGAGGGAGAGTGAATGTGGTCGCTTTATTGAGGGGGAAGCAGACACTTCCTTGCAGCCTTTGGCTGCTGGTTTATATACAGGAGGGGCTGTGGCCCTGTAAGCACAAATGACTAAGTGCTTGGTAAGAGATTGGTAAGAAATTGGTAAGCGATTGATAAGCAGTGTAATCAGGCTGAGTCATCGATGAGGAGAGCCTGAACAAGCTGCTGAGCCAAGGGAAAGAGCAAAAACATAGGTAAAAAGGGGTGTATAACCAAGAATATGGAAAAATCATTGCATGGGGCCCAAAAGAGAGGGGGGGAAAGCAGGGGATGAGTAGATCGAAGCTAAATGAGCATATGCGATGACATAATGCATATGAATCATAGGGGCATGAGTCATGAATTGATAAGCAGCATGATAAGCATGATTTGAAGGATGATTGGTAAGTGATTGGTAAGGGGAGTAATGGAGATTAGTAATGCCAAGAGGGGATGAATAATGCGCAGCAGAGTGAGTCAGAGTGAGCCAGAGTGACTCTGTGTGACTCAGAAAGAAGAGAAGCACAACCTGTGATTGATTGAACTTTAGATCTGGAGATGAGCTTCTGAAGCAGTGCCACTGATGGGAGTGGCTGGGGGATAATAAAAGAATTGATCCGACCAGAAGAGCAGTGTCAGGGGGCCTGGAATGACAAGTAGAGTCACAGCTGGTCACAGAGTGTCACAAATCCCTTGGATTGAGCTTCTGTAGAGCAAAAATGCGAAATTTGGTGCTCCCGAAGTGCAGTCTTCCCTTGAGCAGTAAGGGGAAGGTTCTGTACTCTATTAGGGCTCCTAAGAAGGGTTCTAGAGCACTGTTTCATTTGTGTTTGTTGCGGGATAACAGGGAAGTGAAACGTGAATAGTGGATTTGACGTGTCCAGGGAAGCGAGATGAATGATAGAGGGAGATGGATGTGACAGGACTCTGGGATGAAAGGACCATATGCAGAGGACTCAGGAGACACAGAGACGACCAGGTATGAATTTTCAAGTCTAACGATAGACTTGAGACGACCAAAGTATGTGCGCGATGCAGGACTGACGAGGAGAACACGCTGACCGAGAACGAGAGGGACTGAGGGAGAAGGCTGGGAAGATATGTACCAGACAGTACACAGGAGCTCAGGGAGAGGCTGTCCCAAGAGCAGGACATAGTTGAGGTCTGCTGCAATAGCGGAGAAACGTTCCAGAGAAAATGTGGACTCCATAGTGAGTGATGAAGTGGGTGTCTGGATTGCGGGTGGAATATCTCCGTGGGAAATAAACAGATTTATGTCGGAACATGACAGGCAGATAGACCACGGTCTAGGCTCCATGATGGTATAGTCACATGATTGATAGCTTCAAAAATGGCAGAGCTATTCAAAATATTGGAATGCCGGCACTGGGCACCTAAATTTGACATTTGGGCGCTAAAAATGATTCTTCCTTTTCTCCTTCGTTTCTCTATTGTTTCTTCTGCTTCTTTGGTTGTTCTGGTATGGGAGTTGGACTGCAGTAGGTTGCATTCCTCTCTCATACTGAAATGATCATCAATCCTTGGATTCTTCTGCTTCTTGGCGGTTCTCATGCGATAGATGACTGTCAGCGTTGGCATTCATCTCTCGCATCAGGATAGTCATTCTCGTGCGATAGATGGCTACAACGAGCTTGTATTCATTCTTCGCATAAGGATAGTCTTGACTTTGCGTGATATGGATAGCGAGGGCTGTCTGTATCCCTCAAGTCGGGACAATCTTTCAACAGATCTTGGGTGCATTCTTCGCATTAGTTTCATCGGCTAACTTTCTCCATGTCCACAGTACCAAACATGTTTGGTGTGTGACAGCACATTGATCTCCTAGCATAGTGGAGTCCATGGAGAGTCAGGGGCTTGCCAACTTGAGCAATCTCATCTTTCAGATGATCCAGAAGTCCAGAGTAGAACAGGTGGCAGAGTGTGCCATCTCTGTAATCCTGGACCTGGGAGGCAAGTTGGTTGAAGTCCATGATATACCGCATAATGCAGTGTGTCTTTCATCCATAGGTGTTTGAGCTGGTGCTCAGCATCAGTGATGGGGTTGTGAGGTCTGAATGTACTCTGTAGTTCGGTGATGAAGTGGACCCAGCTGTCCATCCAGCACGGATGGTCAGCTGGATTGCCAGAGTTCAGGAGGTCTGGTTCAAACCATTCCAAGGTCATACCTTTCAAATAGGATTGGGTGAAGGTTACCTTAGCCCTATCCAGGCAGAACACCTTGGCGCGATCCTGAAAGCAGAGTTCGCACTGGACCAAGAAGGTTTTGAGCTTTTTGGGGTCCGTACTGTCAAAGGTGTCTGGTTCACAGACTTTGGCATGGGAGGAAGAGGACTTGTTGGTCCAGTGGGAAGAGTGGGAGAGGCAGTTGATGGCAATGGCTAGATTGTGGAAAACAGCTAGACCAGGGTCTAGCTCTTCCAGGGCATCGACAAACTTGTTGTTGTTGTTGTTGTTGCCATCTCCAGGGTTGTCTGGATCATCTCCAGGACCATCCTCTGGGCTGAACCATTGGAATCGACCAGGTTCGCAATGCTCCGGAGTGGAGTCGCGATGGTAGGGAAACCTGTCACCAGGAGCAGATCCATGGTGACCTAAGTCTACAGAACCACAAAGGCTCTGAGACGCAGTGTCACAATGCGGAGTCATGGACACTGCTGTGTTTCAAGCTGTGAAGCTCTGGAATTGGCTTACCGAAGCTGGAGGTTGCCTGCAGTTAGACAGGGCTTGTTGGGCGGCAGAGAGGTGGAAATCATCTACTGCTCCTGCTTCCTTAGTGAGTGTGGTAGCAGTACGAGCATGAGAGCATGTAGTCATGGTCATGATGAAATGGAAACTAGTTTGCATACAAGTTTAGGATAGTGAACCCACACAAGTGTGAGTCTGAAATACTGTCAAGTCCAGGTCTACTCCGGTAGGGGGTCTGGTCAAGTCCAGATGAAAGCAGACACAGGATGAGGGTAGATGCTGGACAAGATGTTAGTCTGGCTGGAGTTGGTGACCGATTGGATTCAATGACCAAGGACAACGAGCATTGATCCCTTGCATAGGTTCTGGTCAGGCAGAGACAGACAGAAGTA
This sequence comes from Scleroderma bovista, assembly GCA_037178675.1. Lineage (NCBI taxonomy): Eukaryota > Fungi > Basidiomycota > Agaricomycetes > Boletales > Sclerodermataceae > Scleroderma > Scleroderma bovista. The sequence continues at coordinate 70,159 of JAYMGJ010000499.1, forward strand.
GGAGTAGTGACTATGGTTGATTTCAGACTAAGGAGTACAGGACAGAGTACAGGGTACTTATACTATGGAGAACTAGGGTAGAGTATTTATGGTGACAAGTAAACATCCTAAAGGGCGGACAAGGAACGACCAGAGTCGGGACTAGGTCAGGTCTGATGAAAATAAGTAAGGTCTGGAGAAAATACTATAAGGTAGAAGATATAAATGGAACATGGGGAACTCATGGTCCTACAGGGTTGATGGAGAGGTGAAGTAATGACTGGATAGAGACTAATACAAAGGGTTGCACTTAGCGGAAGGGTATGTATGTGTCCAGTACCAGAGTGATGCGCAGAGGTCTGGAGTTGAGCTGTAGTGCTGCGATGCGACCGGAGTAACCAGATAAGAGTCCAGAGTTGGACATAGTCTTGACACAGGCCTCCATAGGTGCACAGTCAGGAACAACACAACTCCCACTCTGTGTGGAGTCTTGGGAGTTGCTATCTATTTTTTTGCCTCAGTGAAGGCTGTCAGTTTGGCTTCCAACATGTTTGTGGTAGCAGCAGTAGCTGCCCTAGCTTTGGCTGCTCAAGAGCCTGACTTGGGGTAGTCCTTGGCCTTGTGGCCAGTTGCACCATAGAACATGCACAGATTCATGTCAAACCTGTGCTTGCATTCCTCAGAGGTCAACTTGCCGTCCTTGTCGAGCTTGTCCAAAAGCTCAGTCTTGCCCAATTTGTTAGATTTCTGAGTTGGGGTCGATGACAAAGAGGACTGGGCAGCATTGCCTGAGGGTTTACCCTTATCGGTTTTACCTGACTTGGTGTTGGGGCTGGTAGAGGTCTTGTTCTGACATGTGACCTCTTCCTTGTGTTCCCAATATTGGGCATTGATTTCCTGGATAAGGACATGAAGACCATTCAGAGTGCACAGTTTACTGATGTGGCTTATCTCATCCTTGATTTGGTCGGGGAGACCTGTATAGAAGTGATGACATAGGGTGCCATTGCCATAGCCCCAAACCTGGGATGTGATGTGGTTGGAGTCAACCATGTATTGGTTGGCACAATGGTTTTCCTTCATGTGGAGGTGGTCGAGCTGATGCTCGGTGTCGGCAACAGGGTCATGGGGACTGAAGGTTGTTTGGAGTTTGATAACGAACTCCTCCTAGTTGGTCATCCAGATTGGACAATTGTGGGGGTCTCCTGCACCGAGTAGGTCTGGCTCAAACCATTCGAGAGCCATCCCCTTCAGATAGGACTGCATGAAGGTGACCTTGGTTCGGTCAGTGTGAAACACCTTCGGTTGGTCCTGGAAGTTGAGCTTGCACTGGACTAAAAATGTGCACAACTTCTTTGGATCGGTCCCATCGAAGGTGTCAGGTTTGCACACCTTGGTGTGAGATGAAGACTCAGATGAGTGCAAAGATTGCATGAGTCCGTCGATAGTGATGGAAAGGTTGTTAAAAATGACTAGACTGGCCTCTTCTGGGTCAGGGATGCCATCATCAGGGTTTGGGTCATCAGGGTTGTCGGGACCATTGGGACCATCACCACTGGGACCACCATCACTGGGGCCATTGTCATTGGGATGGTCATCACCTAGGTCATTGCCGAGATCTTTGATGAAGGCCCCAGGTGGGTGATGCTGAGCAGGGGAGGATCTCCGAGTGGAGAAGCCTTGGAAGTGGGAGATGGAGTCAGGTGAGTGCCTGAGGCTAGTTAGAGCACTCAAAGCAGCTGCCCGACAAGTGTTGGATGCTGAGGGTTCTGGGTTGTTTGCATGAGAAGTGCACGAGTGAGTTTGGATTGTCCTGAACATGGGTGATTGTGAATTCGTACAAGACTAGAGTTTGAATATACTGTCAAGACCAGTTCTTCACCAATCTGATCTCTATGAGGGGTCTGGGAGTCAGGGCACTGCAAGCATTTCACAATGTTTCATGACAAAACATTGTAAAAAAATAGAAGAAAGAGATACTCTTTTGTTTACAATTTTGTTCAACAAAAAAGACAAACATCATACAGCATTATTTTTGTCATTTTTGTATCAAGACATGATTGGAGATCATTTCTTATGTTGAGAGTATAAAATATTTAACCTTTTTTTTTTGCCTGTCCTTTGTAAAACAAATAAAGAAATAACAATGTAAATTTTCCCACAGCAAGCATTTTCAATTTTCTGTAGTGAAAAATTGAATCAAAAGATACTCTATTCCACAAAAATAAATGTTTAGAAAATATGCTATATATTTTTGGTCATAACGCTCTAGCCAGCCAATCAGTATTCAGGAACAATCATGTTTCTTGAAGAAAAACCTATTGTTTTCTTTCAACATGTTTTTAGAAATAAGATACCATCTTATTTCTAATAAAACATGCTGAAATTCTTGCTATGAGAAAAGTTACATTTTCTTTTCTTTATTTGTTTTTCAAGGAACAGGCAGAAGAAAAAGGTTAAATTTTTTATAGTTCTAACATAAGAGATTATCTCAAATGATGTTTTGGCAAAGAAAATGACAAAATGATGCTGTATGATATTTGTGTTTTTTGTTAAACAAAATTGTAAATAAAAAAGTATCTCTTTCTTCTATATTTTTATAATGTTTTGTCATAAAACATTGAGAAATGCTTGCAGTGGGGGTTGTTCTAGCAGTAAGACCAATGTGCTACGTAGCATAGTCGCACTTCCTGAGTAATAGGAAGGCTGAGTGAGGGTTATACAGAGAGTCCAAGTTAGATCGGTCTACGACCAAGTGCTTGCACGAGGCAGAGTTGGAGAGTGCGAAGAGAAAACAGAGGAGAAGTATCTTATTTGATATTCAAACTGAAGCTACAACAGACTGAGTGTCTAAGTATTTATACTGAGTAGAACAGATGAGGCAATGTACAGGAAGTCAAGATTACCAACGAACGATGAGCACAGTCGCGCTGTGCACTGAGTAAGTATGGTAAGTGCGATAACCGGATTACCGATAGGTATCATATTAGTGATGCAACAGGACGGGAACATATAGTAACTGGAAACGAGAAAGGAAACATATTAGGTAATCGTACAGAGAGACAGAATGGACATGTCAAGACCAGTTCTCCTCAACGATCTTACTAGGAGGTCCAGAGGTGCAGGGAACTAATGAGGAGGTAAGTCCAGACACTAGTAGGTGCTAGTTAGTGTGGAGGGTCAAGTCCGGGTTAAATGAATGAAGTCCAGGCACTAGAGAAGCACAGGGAGTAAGTCTGGGTTTTTTCAGAGTAAGTCTGGACCGCAGGAAAGTGGTCCAGAGTTGAGCACAGCTTGTCTGGAGCAAAGGACATCCCAGAGGTGGGATAAGTCCTAAGAGGTCTAGTGTTGAGTCTGGGACAGAGGTGGCTTTTGCCCTTGTGCAAGTAGGAGACTTGCTAGGATTGGACATAGGACCAAGGGGACGAGATAGGATAGAGGCCAGAGTTGGCCGGAGTTCAGGAGTTCAGGTGAACAGATGGATTAGGAGAGCATAGTGGGTAGTACAGAGTGGGGAGTATCTTAGTCGAGATTTGATCTAGGGATCTACTAGGCCAGAGTACGGTAGTTTATATAGTAATGAGAACTAGGGTGAGTATATACAGTGACAAGTAAACACCTTAGTTTGGACAAGGGATGGAGCAGAAACAGACAGGAGAATAAAGCAGGTACAGGAAAATAAACTAAAGTGGGAGCAGACACGGGGAACTAGGATTACAGGGACGATGGAGCAGATGCAGGGACAAGTAGGTAAAGGGAACTAGGTCAGAAGAGGACAAGTAAGGGTTGGAGGTGGACTTAACTAATGTTAAGTCTGGAGTGATGTCCAGGACTGGAGGAAGTGGAACCGAAGGAAGTGCAAGAGTGGAGGGAGTGTACAGCTAAAGGGAGGGCAGAGTAGCCAGAGAAAGGTCTGGAGTTGGACATGGAAATGACCAAGGCCATCAGTGGACCTGACAGAGGGAGCGGAGTGGACCAGGAGCAGACCTGAGCCGGAGTTGGATGTATCATCCGGAGTTGGGCTACATTGCAGACAAGACCAAGGGAGTGGCCAGACTAAAACCGGAGTAGTGACTAATGGTAGGTACAGGTCCGACATGGAGGAGTTAGACCACGAATCTGTCTGCAGGAAGATCGGGGTTAGTCCTGCGGCAGAGATGGATGTAGTGACCGGAGTTGAGCTGGAGTGCAGCTATGGGGCTGGAGATGGCCAGACTAGATCCGGAGTTGCATCTATGCCTAAGGAGAGGTCAGGCAGGCCAGGGTTAGACTGGAGTTGCGACTGGGAAAAGTATGGATATGACAGGACAACATGCTCACTGATCGGTGGTGATACAGGACAGATAGAGAGAAATGAAAAGGGGGTACATACAATAAATGGACAGCGAACGTGTGGATGTGATTGGACAATAGGGTATAGGGTGATTGGATGTCATGAATCAAATAGGTTTGATACAGTGAACATGAAAGATAATGACAATATCAAATGATCCTGATGCAAAAGATGAGCACAATGGAGCCTCATCATAGCCATTTATTGCACAAGAAGACTATCCTGATGCAAGAGATGACTATCAATGTCTAGCAGTCATCACTCACACAAGAACTGCCAAGAAGCAGAAGAACCAAAGGAATAATGCCCATTATGCTATGAGAAATGAATGCACACTTCTGCAGTCAGACTCCCAGACAAGAAGGAGCAAAGATGCTGAAGAATTGATGGAGAAACAAAGGAAAGAAGAGAAGAAACAATGTTAGCACTCAAATATTGTTTCTAGGCACCCAGTGCCAGCATTCCAGTTTCTTGAATAGCTCTGCTGTTTTTTAGGCTATGAAAAATGTGACTTACTGTCAGAGAGCCTAGAGCGTGATCTATCAGCCTGTCAAGTTGTTAAGATAAACCATAAAGGAGCACTTTTGTACCCAGTGTCAGAGACTGAATTAAGAGGGAAGTTACAGATTACAGACCTTGTGTCCAGTATCAGAGACTGAAGAGAAAGGACTCTGGGCATGAAAATTTTAAATATGCAAACAAAGCAAACACAGAAAAACAGTGTAACACAAAAGTCACAAATCACCTGATCAACCTGAAAAGGAAACACCTGAAGTAATCACTGCAAATGTGCCACACAACACAACAAAAGGTGCACAAACACCCAATATCTTGTGTGGGCAAGGTGTGATAGCCTGTTCCTGGACCACATCTCGAAGCCAGTAGTAACAAACATCCAGCTGCTTCATCCTGCCATGATGTTCTGGGTTCTTGATCACAGAAATTGCAGATTGGTTGTCAATGAGCAGAGAGAAGGCACCAGGAATGGGAATACCAAGCTGATGCATCAGATTGCACATCCATTTGATCTCCTTGCCTGCTTGGACAGCTGTCATGGACTCAACTTTAGTAGTAGACAGAGCAATGATGTTTTGCAGCTTAGAAGACCAGGAAACTGCACCAGTACCCATCTTGACCACATATTCACCAGTAGAGTGACCAGCATCCTTGGATCCACCATGGTCTGCATCAGAGAAAGTGATAAATGTCTCAGGTTGTTAAGATAAACCACAAAGGAGCACTCTTGTGCCCAGTGTCAGAGACTGAAGAGAAGAGACTCTGGGCATGAAAATTTTAAGTATACAAACAAAGCAAACATGGAAAAACATTGTAACACAAAAGCCACAAATTACCTGATCAACCTGGAAAGGACACAGCTGAAGTAATCACTGGAAATGTGCCACACAACACCACAAGAGTGCACAAATACTCAATATCAACACAGGTTGCAAGGGATCAGAGGAATAGGTGATGGCATAGTTCAGAGTGCCCTTAATGTACTGCAGGAGGTGTTTGACAGCAAGCCAGTGAGTCCAGCCAGGATTGGAGTTGAATCTGGCCAAATGCAATATCTGGGTGTGCAGTGGTAGCAAGATACATCAGAGCACCAACAGCAGAGAGACAAGGAGTTTGACACATAGTTTTGGCTTCCTGAGCATTCTGGGGGCTCTAAGTGCAAGAGAGACAAAGGTCAGGTTCCATGGGAGTGGAGATGGGCTTACATTCAGCCATACCAAACCTATCAAGGACATCAAGGCAATACTGCCTTTGAGAGAGTAAGATAGAGTGCTTGGGATGCTCCTGGTCAATTTTGATCCCTAGAAGCTGAGTAGTAGGTCCCAGATCATGGATTTTGAAGGACTGACTCAGTTGGGCAATAAAAGACTGGATGGCAGATTCAGATTGCAAGGCTAAAGTCATATCATCAACAAAGACAGGGAGAATGATAGTTACACCATCCTTGGAGTAGATATAGATGCTGGCATTGGAGTAGGTCTGTCAGAAGTCAAGAGACTCCAGCACAGAGCACACCTTCTTGTTCCAGCAATTTGTGCCCTGTTTGCTATCATATATAGCCTTCTGGAGCAGACACACCTTGACCTTGGGAAATGACTCAATGTTCTTTGGGTCTCTTAACCAAGCACCAAGTATCATTGCTTCTATGTGCAGCTAGCTTATCTAGGGCAGCATGGTGCCACTAGGAAGCATCAGTGCAACACATTGCCTCAGCATAAGTCCTAGGCTCAAACACAGCACTCAGAAAAGCCTATCTGCATTTCATCCTCATCTTTCATATCATCCTCAAGCTGCTCTGTACTGAGCTTCCATCACTCACATGGAGGTCATCTCTGGCATGTAGGCAGCCAGGCACCAATTTCCTCTGTTTTGCAAATATGGTCTTACTATTGATCTTCTGATATAGATATGAGGAGGCAGCCATAAGGGAGTCTGAGATCAAGATCACCCCTTTTGCATAGGAAAATGGACCTCAGAGCCAAGATAAGTCCATATACTAGTTATATTTGAAACAGAGACTATTGTTTCCCTCTGTTCCACAAATTCAGATATCCATCCTTGGTGTTAAGACTCATGCACACTGTAGGATTGAAATCCATGCAGTCATACTGTGTATATTTTCACATTTTTAACATTTCATCAGTGCTAACAAAGAGAAGTAGCATAGAAGAAGGCCTATTAATTGAATAGCAAGTAAATGACATCATTTGTAGAACATCAGGTGCTGTGTGTTGTGTAATATGGCAAATGTTTCATATTGTTATTTTACCCCTATAATATTGTTTATCTATCCTGGGGCAGTTATACACTGACATAAGCATTCAGTTGTGCTCTTATACACTAATATAACATACAAGACACTATGTACACTGTATATGGACCAGGGATGAAGCATAGGAAGGCAAGGAAAGTGAATAACAAAGGTGGGAAATATTGCCAGTCAACTATTTCCAAGTATGAACAGATTTTGGGTGGAGTATCACTGTTGAACTTATGTAATCATGTTTGGACATATGCTAATGAATACTATGCAAATTTGCTAGTTAAGATAAAGGCTATTTTTCAATTTGCACTGTGTTTAAAAATTATTTTGTCCATAGCTCCATCAAATCTTAATAAATTGATTAGGTAAGGCTGTTTTTGAATTCTTTTGATTGGTGACTATCACTTCTAGTAAGACTCTGAAGCATGAAAATAACATGTACAAATAGCTTCTATCATCAAAATGGTGGTGCAAATGCAGCTTAAGAGCCTATTTCCTCTTTTGGATGTGGTGGCTGTGTTTCCCAAGCCTGATGACCCTCCTGTGATGCAGGAGTATAGTTCCAAATTTAAATATGGATACACTAAATGATTAAATATACTACCAGTCTGTCACATCCATGCCAACTCCTACACATCTCCTACTTGCTCCAACGCATCTCCTCTTTGCTCCGACGTATCTCCTACCAACTCCGACGTATCTCCTATTTTGCTCCGACACATCTCCTACCATCTCCGACGTTTCTACTCCGAACTCCTACTCTGTTCCTCCGGCCTGTCCGGCCCACTTCTGTCATACCTCCAGGTACATACCCTGTTTCCTTCCTGTCACTTACTTGTCACCCTGTTGCTACGTACTCCTTCCATGTGTTTCCTCCTCTGGTAGTAATAGGGTATTAAAAATGTGTAGTAAAAGTGTACCCAAAGTGTAGTACAAAGTGTATCCAAAAAGTGTACTGAAAGTGTAGTAAAATGTATAGTAAAGGGGTAGTAAAAGTGTACCAAAAATGTGTAGTCAAAGTGTAATAAAAGTGTATCAAATATGTGTAGTAAAAGTGTAGTAAAGTGTACCAAAATGTATAGTAAAAATGTATTAAAAAAGTATAGTCAAAGTCTAGTACAAGTGTACCAACAAAGTGTAGTAAAATGTAGTAGAAGAGTACCAAATAAGTGTGGTATCAATTAGGATGTGTTGTGTTGTATTTGTGTGATAGTGTTGATTACCAAAAATGTGTAGTATTGATTAGCAAGTGTTGTATTGTGTTGGTGTGGTAGTGTTGATTACCAAAAATGCATAGTAGTTGTGTTGTGTTTGTAGTGTAGTGTTGATTGCCAAAAATGTATAGTACAATTGTTGTGTAGCAAAAGTGTAGTCCCAGTTGGTAGTTGTCACTACCACTGTGTGTCTGAAATTTGACTAAGTGCCCAAAAATGCCAAAAATGTGATATTGTAGACACTGTTTGTCATGCCCCTTGTGCACCATGGCAAACTGAACCAAACAAATGCCTTTTCCTACTATGTAGGAGTGGGCTCAACACAACAAATGTTAGTGCTGGAGTTAATGATAAGTTTCCTACTACCACTACCTATTGACTAGTCTAATAATGGTACTAATAGGTTATTTGACTACACAACAAATGCTAGTGCCAGAGCTAATGATAAGTTTCCTAGTACCACTACAAATTCACTGGTTCAAATACAACTAGAGGCTATTAGGCTGCCAGAAATTGACAACCTTGTAAGTTTTTCTTAGTAGCAGGAATGATACCATGCATGTAGTAGCTAGTCATTGAAAATATACTGCCATTGCTGCTATTCAAATGAACTAGAAGCATGATCATTAACAGTGTTGATACACTCTGATTTGAGTTTGACAAGGATGCTTTGCTAGTGCATCTAATGACCTTTCATTCATTAGTTGAGACACCATTTAGTGCAAAACAGTTGACTGAAATTGACTATATCTGGTTATAGGTTGCTATATATTGAAATAGTGCACTATAAATAAGGGGGGAGTGCTATAGATGCCATAATGCCATTATTGCACTTATTACAAAAAAGGACACAAATAGCAATCTATAGTAATATATAGCAATACATAGTGACTTATGGCATTCCCAGTTGTTGCTGATGAACACCCTCTCCAATATCCTTATTAATACTAAGTTTTCAGTGCAACTCCACAATGAGTCAAGTTGATCACCCTTCAAAGTTGATATGACCTGCCATAGATACAAAGTTTTTCAGCCTGCCTTTCTCTTCATTCCTCAAACAAATGTGTATGCTAATCAACTCTTGTATGTGATTACCCTCCAACATGCATGTCATCACTGACACCATTCACCACAACAATATTGCCCTTCTCAAGTTAAGTCTTCTATGTGATGGCCCTTCATTGAATGTAACAATGCCATTACTAAGGATAATATTTTTCAGCCTGCCTCTCCCTTCACTCTCCAAAACAAAAGTGGTGAATATCCATCTCATTGAAGGGAGAGTGGTGCATATCAAGCTCAGACCCAGGCTCAGGCTGGTTCTGGTAATTAGTGGAGTTTTATTGAGTTTACATCTTGGGGTGGTAGAGTACACTTACAGGGTAGTCATGGTAGCAGTGGTTCAGATGGTGGTGGGGAGGAGGGACACTAACAGGGTAGCAGTGAATGGTGGGGTTTGTTAGCAGTGGTAGTGGAGAGGTGGGGCATATACTTACAGGGAGGTCATGGCGGCAGTGATTCAGATGATCATTAGCAGCAGTGGTGAGGTTTGTGAGTAGCTATGGTGGGTTATGATAGCAGCACTTGTAGTGATGGGGGTCATTAGTGGTTCTGATGAGGTTTGTTAGCACTCAGTTGTGGTGGGGGTGGTAAGACACACTTATACATCATGATAGTGGTGATTGAGGAAGTCGTTAGCAGCAGTGGTGATAGGGTTTGTTAGTGGTTATGGTGGGGTGAGTTGCATGTGTTAGTTTTGGTGATTTTCACCTCTTCTTATGACTTCATTGCTTACTATCATGGTCTACCCTACTCTTTACTTGTTTCCTTTACTTGTTTAGATTTGTTTACCCAGAAGCACACATACCCTGTAGAGTCCAGTGTTTTTCCTCTTCAGTTACTCACACTAGACTCTAGGTGCTGTATACCTTTCCATAACTGTCTAAATCATTAGTTACTCACACTGGACTCTAGTCTGAATCTTATCTAAGCAACTCAGCAGCACTTTGTATGCTTCCAGCAAGTTTTGACTTGAACAGCATGTACAGTGGTGGTGGTAGCAGTTATGGTAGTACTGGTGGTGAGGTTTGTTAGCGCTCATGATAAGGGAATGTAATATACAAGGTGGTTAGTGGTTGTGGAGAAAAACCAGTGATGAAGTCAGCATAATGCAGCACTTGATCAGATACAATTGGATGTATTTGGATGGCCAATGGATGCAGGTGTCCAGGGTAATCAAAGATTGAGAGCCAGTGACTCAGTGTACTAGACAATCATGATGGGAGCATTGGACTCACCAGTGGTTATGCTAGTGAAGATTGGTTGATGCAGGTGCTCAGAGCATAGATGATAACAAGGGTGCAGATATGGATAACCCAGGAACTCATTATGTGATGGGTACAGATGTTGATTGCATGCTGTGAAGTGGCCAACTCAGATCATCCTCATAAATCATCAGAAGGTGCCCCCTAATGTTCTGGCACTTGCTGCCTAATGCCTTTATTATACATTTGGCTATGGATAATCAGCTTACTATCCTTGAGATACTACAAATGGTCAATTTCATACTGTAGCCAAATTGAAGAATTCTGTATTGCAATCATAATTACACTGTAATCTACACATGGGTTGCATGCACCAATACTGTCCATTGTTGTAGTGTGGTATCATTGTCATCCATTAGCATTGTTGTGGTTGTGTAGATACTGGCACTGAGGTCATTGATACTGATCATTGTTGTTGTTACATTGCAGCAAACAAGCAAGCTGGCACTGTTGACAAGGGAGTCAGTTTGGTTGCGATCATGGCCAAACATGCAAACACAAGTAATATATTGGCTACTTTCTATTGTCAACATCTACACAGCTGATGGTGATTGTTGAGACCATATCCAACTCTGGACTCTTATCTGATTACTCCAGTCTCATTGTAGCTCTACAGCTCAACTCCAGACCTCTGCACATCACTCTGGTCCTGGACACACACATAGCACTCTGTTAAGTGCAACCCCTTGCATTAGACTCAATCTAGTCATTACCACACTTTCCCGTCTACCCTGTTATACCGTGAGTTCTCTGTATCCCATTATATCTTCTACCTTGTAGTATTTTCTCCAGACCTTACTTATTTTCATCAGACCTGACCTAGTCCCAACTCTAGTTATCCCTTGTCTGCCCTTTGGGCTGTTTACTTGTCACCATAAATACTTGACCCTAGTTCTCCATAGTATAAGTACCCTGTACTCCATCCTGTATACCTCAGTCTGAAATCAACTTAGTCACTACTCCAGTTCCTGTCTGCCTCTGCCTCTGTCTCTGCCTGACCAGAACCTATTCAAGAGATCAATGCTCAATCCTCTTGTCATTAAATCCAACTGGTCTTAACTCTGGCTGGACTAAACCCTTGTCCAGCCTCTGTCCCTCCCCTTTATCCATTTCTGTCTGAACTTGACTGGACCCCCTACAAAAGTAGACCTGGACTTGACAGTGATAGTGATTGTGTGCATGCTGGTGCTAGAGTGGTCATTGATAGTGGCAGCATTGGTGGTGGTCATTTGGTTGTGGTAGTCAGCATTGTGTTGATGATGATGTCATTATGGGAATTGTTACATTGTGGTGGTTGTCACCAGTGTTGTGTTGGTCATGATGTTATTGTCATCACCATTAGTGTTAAAGCCAAAATTTGCTGGAAGTGCACAAGGTGCTGCTAAGCTGCTTGAATAAGGTCCAGACTAGAGTCTAGTATGAGTAACAGAAGAGCAGAAACACTAAACTATACAGGGTATGTGTGCTTCTGGGTAGGAAACAAATAAAGGGAGCATCTAGTACTACAATGCAGCAAGTTGGTAATAAGTAGGGTAGACCATAATAGTAAGCAATAGTATCATAAGAAGAGGTGGGAATTAAGGTTGTTGTCATCACCAGTCATGGTGGTGGTTACTGTCATGCACCAAACAGGTTTAATACATTGAACATGGAAGATAATGTTGATATTGAAACTTTCCTGACTTAAGGGATATGAGTAGCACTTGCTATCCATATTATGCAAAGTCAAGATGATCCTGATGTGAAGGATGAGCATAACATTAATATTGGGTGTTTGTGCACCTCTTATTGTTTTATGTGACACATTTTTAGTGATTACTTCAGCTTATTTGCTTTCAAGGTTTGTCACCTGACTTGTGGCTGTTGTTCTTCCTTGTTATCCTCTGTTTGGACTGTTTGTATACTTAAAGTTTTTGTTCCAAGTGTCTCTTTCTTCAGTCTCTGACACTGGGCACAAGGTTTGTATTCTGTAGCTATTTCCTCAATTCAGTCTCTGACACTGTGCACAAGTGTGATCCCTTGTGATTTCTCTGAACATGTGATGGAGCCTGCAAGCTACTGCAGTGCAACTCCCATACAAAAATAAGTAAAGAAGCTGAAGAATTGATGGAGAAATGGAAGAAAGAAGAGAAAAAATAATGTTAGCACCCAAATCTCATTTTTAGGTACCTAGTGCTGACATTCTGAATTTTTGAATAGCTCCACCATTTTTAAGCTATCAAACATATGACCATACCATCAGAGAGCCTAGAGTGTGGTCTATCTGCCTGTCAAGTTCCAATGCAAATCTGTTTATTTTCCATGAAGATATTCCCCTTGCAATCCAGATATTCATCTCATCAGTCACTATGGAGTTTGTATTTTCTCTGGATCATTTCTCTGCTATTGTTGCAGATCTCCACTATGTTTTGCTCTTAGGATAGCCTCTCCCTGAAATCCTGTGCACTATCTGACACATATCTTCTCTGCCTGCTCCCTTAGTTTCCCTTGTTCTTAGTCAGCATGTTCTCCTTGTCAGTCTTGCATCAAGAATATACTTTGATCATCTGTCATATTCATACTTTTTCCAGTCACAACTCTGGTCTAACCCTGGCCCACCTGACCTCTTCTTAGGCATAAATGCTACTCTGGATCTAGTCTGGCCATCTTTAGCCCCATAGCTGCACTCCAGCTCAACTCTGGTCACTACATTGATCTCCACCTTAGGACTAGCCCCTATTTTCCTCCAGACAGATCCACGGTTTAACTCCACCATGTCAAACCTGTACCTACCACTTGTTGCTATTCTAGTCTCAATCTGGCCACCCCCTTTGTCTGGTCTGTGACCTAGCCCAACTCCAGCTGGTACATCCAACTTCAGCTCAGGTCTGCTCCTGTCCTGCTCCACTTCCTCTTCAGGTCCACCAATGGCTTAGGACATTTCCATGTCCAATTCCAGACCTTCCAGCCCTTCTTCCACCTATGCACTTCCTCCACCCATACACTCCCTTTGCTCTTGCACTCTCTCTGGTCCTGGACATCACTCTGGACAGTCCACCTCCAACCCTTACCTGTCCTATTCTGGCCTAGTTCCCTTTACCACACTCATTTCTACTTTTTCTCTATTGTCCCTGTAATCCTAGTTCCCCATGTTTGCTTCCGCTCCAGTTTATTTTTCTGCCCCTTGTTTATTTTCCAGTCTATTTCCAGTCTATCCCTTGTCCTGACTAAGGTGTTTACTTGTCACCATATATACTCACCTTAGTTCTCATTTACCATATAAACTACCATACTCTAGCCTAGTAGTCCTTAGATCAAATCTCAACCAAAATACTCCTCACCTCTGTACTACCCATGCTCTCCTAATCTCATTTTGAACTCCTGAACTCCAGCCAACTCTGGCCTCCATCCTATCTCATTCTCTTGATCCTATGTCTACTTCTAGCAAGTCTCCTACTCACACAAAGGAAAAAACCACCTCTGTCCTGGACTTGATGCTAGACCTCTTAGAACTTGTCCCACCTCTGGGATGTCCTTTGCTTCAGATAAGCTGCACTAAACTCTGAACTACTTTTTCATGGTCTAAACTTACTCCTCACAACCCAAACTTACTCTCTGTGTTTCTCTAGTCAGGCACTTTGTTTGTATGACCTGGACTTGACTCTCTACACTAACTAGCACCTACTAGTGTCTGGACTTACCTCCCCATTAGTCCCCTGCACCTCTGGACCTTCTAGTAAGATTGTTGAGGAGAACCAATCCTGATGTTGTCTTAGGTCTATTGTCAAGGTTGAAAAGTCTTCTCTGGTCCTCTCTATGTCCTCTGAGCCCTCTGCTTATGGTTCCTTCCTCCCAAACCTCTGTCATGTCCATCTTCCTCTGTTGTTTGTCTCACATTCCTGAATCCATTGAATTTGATACTCTATCCACTTTCCTACTTTCAGATGGTATCCTCCAGCACCATGACAACTATATCCCCACTTTAGAGTGCTATTAGAAAGAAGAACCTTCTCTTATACTTTCCCAGAACAGAGCTCATCAGGGAAGCCCATGATTGTGCTTCAGTGGCACTAGAACACATGCATTAAACCTTAGTTTATGGTGACCCCCCACAAAGCCCTTACCAATCACTCACCAATCCTTGACAAATTCTGCTTATTCCCTTCCCTTTTTGTACTTTAATGTTGTGTCTCCCCATGTATTCAAACCCCTAGGCTCAGCCTAGTGATAAGAGAGCCCAATACCACAAATTCCCTCTCTATTCCACTCTGTCTGGATATATCAGACAGTTGTGAGGTTTAAATACCTGGGGGGGCACAGCATTAAAGTACAAAAAGAGATGGAAATAAGTAGAATTTGTCAAGGATTGATAAGGGATTGGTGAGAGCTTTGTAAGGGGTTTGTAAGCAATTAGTAAGCAAGAGATAAGCAGAAATGAGTAAGCATAGAGAGTATGAATAAGCTGCTAAGTAAAGGAATGAGTAAGCTGCATGACATGATTGATTGGTAAGAGAGTGAGTCATCATTGGTGGTGATACAGGGCAAATATAGAGACAAATGGAAAAGATGAGTACATACTGTAAACAGACAGTGAACACATGGACACAATCAGATCATAGGGTACAGGGTGATCAAATGTCAAAGTAAGACAACAATGATGACAGTGACCAGTGCCAACAGCACAGACACAAGCATGTGGACAATAATGACAATAACAATGACAACAGCATGTCCATACCTGATCAATGAAGGTGATGATGATGAAACATGTGTGGCAAATGCCACTGCGACACACCAACAACAACAATGGCAGTACATCACTGTCATGACTGTGACACCTGATCACCCTGTACCCTATGATCTGATTGTGTCCATGTGTTCACTGTCTGTTTACAGTATGTACTCATCTTTTCCATTTGTCTCTATATTTGCCCTGTATCACCACCAATGATGACTCACTCTCTTACCAATCAATCATGTCATGCAGCTTACTCATTCCTTTACTTAGCAGCTTATTCATACTCTCTATGCTTACTCATTTCTGCTTATCTCGTGATGATGACAATGAGTGCCGTAGCCCACCACCACAGCATCATGCGTGACAACAACAATGATGTCAAGTTCCATGGCCACCACCACAGCATGCATGCATGTGTGATGATGACAACGAGTGCCGTGACCACCACCACAGCATGCATGCATGCACTATGACAACAACAACGAGTTCCCCACCACCACAGCTCGTGTCACTTCTCTGAAGCATTTTTATTACCCATATACATCCATGTATGCATACCCTGCATCCTACTAGATATGCCTATATATTAGAATGTAATATACTGTCATTTTTGAGCATATCTGCACAGCACGAGCAGTGGGTGTTGTTGAGAAAGTAAGTGCTTAGTCATCAATAGCACGTGACTTTCCTAGAGCCTTGACACGTGATGTGTCTGGACTCGCCAACTTCCATGTGATACTTCTGTCACATGACTGGTTATCAAAGTACCAACTAACCGGAGTCATATCTCTTATCTATGACATCATCAAGATAAGTAGAGATAACGTTCCTTCTAGAACGTTCCTATGAGGTCAATCTAGACCGTTTCTTATCTCTTATCTTACCTGTGACTCACTGTGGTGTTCTACGAGATTCTACGAGTTTCCACAGGATACTATGTTAGGAAGGTACTTATCTACCTATCCATTTATGGACTCTTATGGCCACTCTACTTTTACATGGTCTGTGCACAGCTCAGACGTATAAATACCCTCATGCTCCGTTGTAGCAAAGTAGGATTTTACCCACCTGTTTTATCCTCTGTTGTTATCAACAAACTCTCAAACCACCTTCGGTTATTACTCCAAGTTAGAACCATCTACCCAAGTGAGTTAAAGACTTCATATCATTTGTGTAGAGCCCGCTGCGTAGTGTCCACGTTCTCCTATTGTGGACATTGCCTCCTGTTAGGTTATGAGCCCCGTCTAGGCGAACTCCTGTGACGTCGTTATTCTCGTCGGCCAACAAGAAGATGGATAGGAACACCGAAGACCGGTTCACTTGGAGGTTATTCCTTTGTGTCATGCAGTTTTTACTTGCCGGACGTGGTGTGCAGGCTTTTCTGTACCCACATCCTGTTATCTCCGCAGAGCTATGCTTTGCTGCTTTTTTGATTGCTTTCTTCACGCTAGTTGTTGAGATGAATCAGACTCCAGATGGACGTCGGTTCATAGTTCAGGCTAGTACTGGAGATAGGCAGGGTCAATGGACTGTAACTCTTGAAAGAGAATGATTTCTTCGTTCAAATCAGGAGTTATCAGCCATTGAGCGTCAAGCTGCGGAGGCTCGGCGTAGAATTGAGGGACCCATTGTTGTTCCAACAATGTCGGATTTTCTTGAGAGACATCTCCGCGAACGGCAGGATGAGTTTCTCTCGAGACATCCGAGATCTGGCGAATACTCTCCATCTCCGAGATATTATGCTCGTCTTGCAGCTAACGAGGCTTTAGTCCTTGATAATGATGGAATCCCCTATGGGGGAAATCCTCCTGCATACGAAAGACTTGAGCTTTCATCGAGATCGGGTATTTCCAACAGTCGTATTGTTCAGTCTTTGCCTTCCCCTGGTCAAACTAGAGGCGAGTTTATAGGCTTGACTGACAATTTTGACAGGTCCTATTCAATTCAATATCAGGTAATTCCCTCTACGCCACCTCCCACTTATATCGACTCTACCGCCAATCACACACAAGATGTCATCGTCTACCCCCATTCCCAGTCTCGACACCATCTTAACCGAAGAAGCTCTACGCCTACTCTTGGAACCAGTGTGCGACTCAGTCGAACGAGAGGAGCGGCTCCGTTCTCTTTACATCGGACCCGCTCGGACTCACCAGTCAGTCACCCCTTGTTCGATTCCGACGACTAGGGGACATCCTTCGACTAGTATGGGCCTTTATACGCCCACTCGTTCCAGGGCTCCTACCCCTGGTCCTGAGATTTTCGTACCCAAACAGTACGAACGAGAAGGTTCTATCCTTAGCACTGATCCAGATTTTGATCCTAATGATCATTGGCATGATCCTCTCTTGGATCCTCGCTATCTCGCTTTCATCCTTCGGTCGGTGTACCATCGAGTCCGGGATCCGACTCCAAACTTCCCCTCACAGATTGTCATACCAGTAGAGCATCTCATTTATCTTCCCTGGCATGATTATCCTGATCCTGTTATCCACCTCGAAGACTACGTCGCTCAGTGTACTGAACAAGAGGTCTCTGTTCAAGCGACTCCCTTCCATGCAGACCACAGCGGCTGCATTCTCGGCTTCAGTCCTACCGTCGCCGATCTTTTTCCCACTGGTCAGGGTGACATTTTTTCTGTGTTCTTCCTCAAAGAAGACATGTGTTACCCTTGGCTACGGAGTATTGGGTATAATGTCGCTCGAAACAAGACACGCTTTAAGCAAGCGTGGTTAAGGGGAGAAGTAGATTTTGGAGAACAGTTCCCCGGAAAATTCTTTCGCTCTTTATCGTCAATTCAGCAGAAGTTTGCTAAATTTGTCATAGACATTTCTGACTATGTCATTAACCCGGCGGCAGGAAAAATTGTTGTATGCAATAGAGAAGCGCTTGCTTCTTACCTCGCCCTGGGTGTCGACGACGACGGCGACTGGATTCTTGGCCAAGATTTTTGGCAATACTTTACCAATTCGCACGGTCCCAGTGTACCCCATGCCTCTTTCCTCTCCCGTACCTTACGTCCGAGACGCATTTGAGTATCTTTTTGTCATTCAGATAAACAAAACTCTTCATCGTCTTTTTGATTACACTTCTTTTCAGACTCTTCTTCTCTTTTGTACTACCACCAGTCCAGAGGACTCGGCACAACTTCGACTCACTTCCTATATTCCCTTTGTACGAATACCGCTTGAGATTCAAGTTGCCAGTTACGTCAAATATCCTTTCACTTCTTGCGCGTTGATTTCTTTGTCTTGCTACATGAATAGTTTTGCGGAATTCCTAGGCACTGCCACGGAGATACCCAATCCACATTACTATCCCGAGCTAGACTTTGAAAGCGCAGAAGAAATGGAGTGGCAACAATCAGCGGGTTACCATGGAGTCGAGTATCTGTCAAAAGAGGGTCAACGAAAAGAGATGCGACGAGATCGGACGAGTATGCGGAGATTTGAAAGAAGAGCTAGGGATAGAGACAGACGTCTCATGGGACTTTTACCACCGCGCAGAGCACCGGGAACTCACAACGGGAAACACCGTAGACAGACGACATCGCGACAACTTCGATCACCATCCCCACAGGCTTGGATAAATCCAAATCCTCAAAATATTCATGGTTCTATTCCAAATGGAGAAAACATGATCGCTGACCTATTTTTCTTTTCCTCTTTGCTGTAGAATGTCCACCAAAGATCTCTCCACCTATGTCCCGATTTTCGATGGAACGAACTATAAGGAGTGGTACGACAAGTTGGAGGCATTCGCAATGGCGATGAAATGCGATGGACCCATGACCACTGACAGAGCCACTGTCCCTGCAGCGGAACGTGATGCTTTTGACGTAATCGATCGTCAAATGTGAGGCATGATACGCCTTCGTCTTGGAGCAACCTATCAGTCTCATGTAGGTGCCACTGCCAGGGCGACGTTGACGGCACTGAAAACCGCTTTTGGTACTCCTGGGAGAGTTGGAGCGCTCATTGAGCTGCGTTCTTTGTTTCAGCATCGCATGAAACCCAACGCTAATCCCATCCATGAGGCCAATAACCTCATTCAGTGTGCCGCCCGCCTTTCTACTGCGAGATATGCTCTCGCAGATGGACTTGTCGCTTTGGCCATCCTTATGGCTTTACCTTCCGATTGGGAGAACTTAGTTTCAACACTTTGTTCTACCCTCGACGATGCTGGTTTCACAGTTGCCGCTGTCACTGCCCAAATTCATTGCGAATATATGCGACGGCAGGCGAGTCGTGGCAGGTCGACCATCTCTTTGCAAGATCGACTATCAGAGCGAACTTCTTTCGCTGCTGAGTATTCAGACGCCACTCTTGTGACACGTCTCACAAACGTGAAACCTGCTATTCGTCCTTCTTATCAAGGAAGTAACCAAGGAGGAAAAGGCAAGCAACCTGTTCGCGATGGACAGCGCAACCAGTACCCGTGCTGTGTCTTCCAGGGATGTCGCCGGAATCATTTCCCGGCTGAGTTTTGTTCTGTTGGTCGTCAGAGAATTTTCTACGATCAAGGAGGTAAACAGATTTGCTGCCAACCTCAAGTCCAATCTCCTCCAGCTGGAGGATCGAGTAATAATCATCGCGGGGTCCCTAATTGTGGTTGTGGAGGAAAAAGAGGAGGACGAGGAAAAGGGAAAGGCCGAGGAGGAGGTGGAACTCACGTTGTCTTTGATGAGTCCCTTCAGTATTATGACCAACCTGATTATGAGGAGTTTCAGGATTATACGGCCATGATGGTCGATCAACCAGCCACCTCAGGCATTGCCGAGATTCCCGTGTCTCCAACTGTCGAGAGTCTCGATGCACAGTTGGATGAGTATAACGCGGAGAGACCCATGGCTCCTTTCTCTGAGGAAGCTGTGAGGGCGATGTGGGCTGATGAATCAATGGGCCACCTATGATTTTGATCGTACCTGTGCGTTAATCCATGTCCCTAGGATTCCAATACAAGAACCTGATGTCCCTCTCCTATTCTCCCATCCAGAAACTGAGGTTTCTCGGAATAGTTGGGAAGAGATAGAGGATGAGGACTTTGTACGTCTAGTGTGCCGCGAGGACGTTTTATGTCCAGGTAGCAGCTTATGTGTTCAATTTTGGAATCATGGAGGACAACTCCCTTATATGGACGAACATGGCAATATTCGCCTTGATCCAATGAGTTCTGATGTGTTTTTCTTGAATCGAACCTTTGAAGGTCACACACAGATCGTACGGAATTTTCGAATTCCACGAGCACTCATCGTTGGATGGTCATTCCTTGGTTTCCCTGCTGAAGTTCACTTTTATAGTGGAGAAGTGGATTGTGATTTGTGTAATACCTCACACCCACATTTCAGCTTTCGTCAAGCACCTCATAGCGAATCAGATGAAGCCATTCAAATGGCTATTGATATCGCAAAACGAAACCTTTTTCCACCTCGCCGCCCAACAGTACCAGTATCCTCGTTCCTGACAAATCGAGATGCTGAGTATATTCTTTGTCATTCTTCATGCACCTCCACTCTTTGTCTAGATTGTGGATGGAAACAAAAAGATGGAAGTACGCTGATCCTTTTGGATTCAGGAGCGTCGCGACATTGTACTCCTCATTTCGAGGATTTTATTTCCTATAAGCCATATGGAGTCTCGAAGTTCTCAACTACTGCGGATAAAGATACATTTGTGGAGAAGCTCGGTCTCGGAACCGTGCTAATGCTTCACCACGGCAAGATTATTCGACTTGCTGATGTTGAGTATTGTCCATCTGTTGCATGTCGATTAATTTCTACTGGGCAGCTCGTGGGTCAAGGTTATTCCCTGAGCACCACTGCCTCTGGCACAAGGCTTTTTGCACCTAATGGTGACTTATATTTGCGGTCGGACCCGATAGCAAGTGTAGGGCCTCTTCACTATGTCCGTGTACTTTTGCAGTGCATAGATGAAAAGGTACAAGTCATTAGTTCGAAGAAAGATGAGTATCTTCTTTGGCATCATCATATGGGTCATCCTTCGAAGAATGCCGTTAAACATCTGCATAGTGCAACTAGGAACTTCCCCTCTGTCACAGTTCCTACCGACCTAGCTCCTTGTTCTGGGTGTGCCGCTGGGAAGATGGCTGAGAAGCCTTTCGCTATCTCGTATTCCCGAGCTACGAAGCCACTGGAACTTGTCCATTCGGATCTCTGCGAGTTTCCTGTCCTGTCCTATTATCGTTGTCGCTATGTTGCGACTTTCATTGATGACTTTTCTGCTTTCGCATGTGTTTATCCTCTTACTGCGAAGTCTGACACTTTCCGCGCCTTTCAGGAGTATCGGTCCTGGGCTGAGGCTTCGCTTGGGGTCCGGCTTCTTAAATTGTGTTCGGATCGTGGGGGAGAATTTAGGACGAATGAGTTTTCTGCATTCATGCGCCAGTCGGGCATAGAGCAGCAGTTTTCTTCGCCTGATACTCCTCAGCAGAATGGTCGTGCTGAACGATTTAATCGGACGATGGTTGAGAAGGAAGAGGCTATGCAACATTCCGCCTGCCTTCCACCAAATCTCTGGCAACATGCTCTGGAGACTTCCGTCCATGTTTATAATCGCCAACCCTTTCGCAGATCTCTTTGGAAAACCCCTGTTGAGCTATGGAAAGGCAAAGTACCGGATGTCTCTTACTTCCGTGTCTTTGGTTGCCTTGCTTATGTATTCATCAAAAAGGACCAACACAATAAACTCGAACCAAAATCCCGTCCTATGATATTTCTAGGTTACGAATCTGGCTCGAAAGCGTATAGGTTCCTAGATGAAGGAAGAATTGTTGTATCCGCGAACGCGATATTCGATGAAACAATCTTTCCTCGATGTGTAAAAAGGATCGAAGCACCACGTCAAAATGAAGTTAGCCGTGAAGACCACGATGAAGAGGATCATGAAAGTGAAGTGGTGGTTGCTCCACCAGTCACTAGTAATGAATCAAATATTCCCTACTCGTCCACATACAATCCACCACAATCTAGTGTGCAGGATAATGATGAGCCGTCAGTTATACCTTCTGAAAGTAGTGCTCACCCTACTAGGATTCCACCAGCGGTAAGGGGGACTGTTTCTACCCCTAAACCTACCATGGAGAGAGAAAGGTTTAAACCTTATCCTGATCCATCCGTTCCTAGACGATCTGGTCGAGTTAGGGTCATACCGACTAGACCTGATAACGTTTATGGAGAGAATGCACATCCTGTAGAGGCTGAGAAACTCGCCGAAGCAGAGAGTAATAAAGTGCAGGAGGATCCAATGACCTTAGGATTTGGGACTCAAGGAGAGAGTCATGACCTTGTGGATTTACATCGCTTACATCATGAGTTTGGTTCAGATTTCTTGAACTTTCTGATGGCAAAAGCTGAACCACTTGCTCCACGGATTCCAGTACAGTATAGGGATATTTTGAGATTACCAGCCGACGAAAAGAAGGCTTGGGATAGTGCTTGTCAAGATGAAATTGACGCACTTTGGAAGCGTCAAGTTTGGTCGCTAACCAATCTTCCTCCGAATCGTAAACCAGTTAAGTGTCGCTGGGTTTTTGCCGTAAAATCTGACGGTCGCAAACGAGCACGTCTAGTGGCAAAAGGTTTTTCACAGGAATACGGAGTGGATTACGAAGATGTATTCTCACCCGTTGCAAGATTCGAGTCTGTTCGAATTATTCTTGCCCTGGCTGTGCAGAATGCTTGGAGTCTTCAAGCTTTGGACGTTAAAACTGCCTTCCTATATGGTAACCTCGAAGAGGAGATCTATATGGAACAGCCAGAAGGCTTTGTCAAGAAGGGAAGAGATGAGAAGAAGGTTTACCGTCTCTTGAAAGCTCTTTATGGTTTGAAGCAAGCTGCTTTAGCGTGGAATATCGAGCTTCACAAGTCCCTTCAACGACTAGGCTTCACCCGCGTCGTTTCTGATGCAGGGATTTATGTTCACCATGGAGTAACTGGGAACAAAAAGGTCAAAGTTATTCTCATCCTGATCATCTACGTTGATGATGTTCTCTTTACTGGCTCTGACCAGAAATACCTTGGGATGATGAAAGAGAAGTTCATGAAGGTCTGGGAATGCCGCGACCTTGGGGCTGCAAAGGAGTATCTTGGGATGAAAATCCAGCGAAACCCATCGACAGGTTCTTTAATCGTTGATCAGGTGGAGTACCTGGACAAGATTCTCAAACGCTTCGATATGCAAGATTGTAATCCTGCAAATACCCCACTTCCAGAGAAGTATGATCCAGTAGCGAGTATGGGGGAGTCTACTCCCAAATTACGCTCACAGTATCAATCTGTTATAGGATCCCTTCTCTATCTTATGCTCGGAACGAGACCTGACATTGCGTTTGCTGTCATCAAGATGTCTCAGTTCTCTGTGAGTCCAACAGAGGATCACCTTAATCATGCCAAGTATATCTTTCGCTATCTTCGAGCAAATAGAGAGTATGGCATTGAGTTTAAAAGGGATTCCTCGTTGCGAGTGGAAGGATATGTCGATGCCGATTGGGCTTCTGACAGAAATGACCAGAAATCCTGTACTGGTTTTACCGTGTTGTTTAATACCTCTCCAGTTTCCTGGGTTAGCCGGAAACAGAAGACCGTTGCCACTTCAGCCACCGAAGCTGAGTATATGGCTCTTTCTGACGCTGCGAAACAGATATGTTGGATCAAGTCTTTACTTGAGGAGTTGTCTTTTGACATTCCACCCATCGTATTATACGAGGACAATATGGGCTCCATTTTCCTGGCACAAAATCCTGCTCAGGAGAGACGAACGAAACATATCAATATTCGTCATCATTTTATTCGCAAATGCATTCAAGAAAGAAAGGTCATTCTATTAAGACATATCTCTACTGATAAACAGTTAGCAGATGTCTTTACTAAAGCCCTTGGCAAAGTCAAGTTCCAGGGTTTTAAGAGTTTTCTTGTTACCGACTTGACACGTCTCAAGTCTGGGGGAGTGTTGAGAAAGTAAGTGCTTAGTCATCAATAGCACGTGACTTTCCTAGAGCCTTGACACGTGATGTGTCTGGACTCGCCAACTTCCATGTGATACTTCTGTCACATGACTGGTTATCAAAGTACCAACTAACCGGAGTCATATCTCTTATCTATGACATCATCAAGATAAGTAGAGATAATGTTCCTTCTAGAACGTTCCTATGAGGTCAATCTAGACTGTTTCTTATCTCTTATCTTACCTGTGACTCACTGTGGTGTTCTACGAGATTCTACGAGTTTCCACAGGATACTATGTTAGGAAGGTACTTATCTACCTATCCATTTATGGACTCTTATGGCCACTCTACTTTTACATGGTCTGTGCACAGCTCAGACGTATAAATACCCTCATGCTCCGTTGTAGCAAAGTAGGATTTTACCCACCTGTTTTATCCTCTGTTGTTATCAACAAACTCTCAAACCACCTTCGGTTATTACTCCAAGTTAGAACCATCTACCCAAGTGAGTTAAAGACTTCATATCATTTGTGTAGAGCCCGCTGCGTAGTGTCCACGTTCTCCTATTGTGGACATTGCCTCCCGTTAGGTGTGACCTCATAATATCACATCATATGTGAGCATATTGCACAAGATGCACAGCAGCACACCAGGATATGACCAGATATGTGCAGGTATGATTATACAAAAAAAATGATATATTGTAATACAGGGTCATGCCCCAGCATACTACGTCAGTCTCATGGTACGACCCAGTGTGATCCAATGTGACCACATCTGACTTTTTTCATTAAGTCCATATAAGTCATATCTTGTCACACCACATCATACCAGGTAATAGCCAGTTTTCACTGGGGATCATGGGTCTACATCTCCATGGATGGAGGAACTACGGGGTAACTATGGCTCAATCTCCTTGCAGGTATAAATCATGTTTGAACAGAAGCCACCCTACAGACACCAGACACAACCCTGGGCTGGTGTATGATACATAACCGACTAGGTACTAGAAACTCCCAAACCCAAGTGGGCTACAGTGAATGGCACTTAAAGGCTGGCTGTGTACGAATGTGAAAGGTGAGAAATAAAGCTCCTTAACCCTGGAGTCCAGGTATAGCTCCCTTTATAAGACTGGGGAACAGTGCGTGGTAGACAAAGTGGTAATGGGTAGATTCGAGCTCTAGTGAGACAACCCTAAGGGCAAATAACCCAAAGAACTACCACATGTCGAGACTCTGAGGAGGAAAGTAGGAACCGAGTGTCTTAGAGCAAAAACCCAAAGAGAGCTTGAATGGAGAGCCTCTGGGTGCTGGATTGCAGCAGTATATATACTACACTACACATGTCCTATGCAAGTCCATAAGGCTATATGCCATACGAGGCAGTGAATACAGCTGCCATCCTGTGGTAAGGCTATGCTAACGATGTCAAGAGATACAGCATGCACAGCATGAGGCTGTGGTCCAGACAGGTCTACGGATAAGATGCACTAGATAAGATACTACACTACAATAAGATAAGATGTCATCTAATCAGAGATTAGATAAGACAAAAAGTTGGACTGTTACAAAATGCTAGTAGCTGGGGTCAAGGGATCTTATCACAAGCATGTACCACTGGTCAGGTAGTTTCTCATAGGCAAGAAGTTCAGCAGCATGTTGTTTGCAGGAGAAGAAAAGGTGGACATTACATGAGCACCTCTTTATAAATCTGATTATTGGCTCTTCACTGTCAGTTTTTGAGATGATCCCTAAGGTTTTGTTCTGAATTAAAAGTGAATATGCATCAGCTGTGGTTTAAATTGACACAGTACTGTTAGTATGGAGTATTAGAACTCCATTATGCATGAAATGTGATTGGTTTTGGGTACATATTCTTCAAGTTCTTCAATGTGGTCCTGAGAGAATTTAACATATGAGCTGCCATTTTTTGCATGTTGTCTGACACATGGCATAATAGGGTATTATTGGCACACAGATTTCATGCTAGATTTTCATAGCCTTAATCATGAAGTCTAGGTATCATTGCCTTATAATGCTAGATGAGTCCAGATGGAGGAGAAATAGACAGGAACATAAACAGAGGCAGGAAAATAAACCAAAGTGGAAGCAAACACAAGGAACTGGAGTTACAAAGACAGTGTAAGAAATGCAGGAACAAGTGTGGTAAAGGAAACTAGATCAGAATGGGACAGTAAGAACTCATCATAGGCAGCAAACCATGCTCCAGGCTTCCTTTGGAGGCATATAGATACAAGGGCCTGCCAGGCAGTAACAGGATTGTCCTAGGTGGAACTAATATGGACCCTCTCAGAGGTCAGCCTCAATGTTCAATATCATCTCACCTGCAGTCTTGTCTGCTTTAGCATCCCATTTATCTTGAGCTCCATCAGTATTGTCTGCAGAGCAAGTCATCAAGTAGGCTATTCAGTGGCCCTTGAGGCATAGATCACATTGGTCCAGCACTCAAAGAGATCAGACCAGAGGATAATGAGTTATGAGAAGCAAGAGGTGACTGATTTGTGCACTAAGAGTTTCCCTAATGCTCCCAATGATGCACAGAGTGTTCCAACAGCTCAATCTCCACCAAACTTGATCTCTGAGGTTTTCAGGTCCTAGGAAGACAATGACACAAGTTGTGAAAGAGCAGGACAAGATCCTGAGGAAGGAGAGCAATATTGAGCTTTAGGGGGAAAAAGGGGTGTTGAGAGAGATCAAAAGGAGGTCTCTCAGATCAGAGTAGTAGATTGAGGTTTTAAAGGATGGGAAACCTGATAGAGGTAGTTTCAAGGCAATCAGAGCATGCAATGAGTGCCTAGAGTGCAGGGCTTATCTTATCTAATACCTTGTTAGACGAAACTTACCATTATTAGATAGA
This sequence comes from Scleroderma bovista, assembly GCA_037178675.1. Classification (NCBI taxonomy): domain Eukaryota; kingdom Fungi; phylum Basidiomycota; class Agaricomycetes; order Boletales; family Sclerodermataceae; genus Scleroderma; species Scleroderma bovista. Next base: position 97,343 of record JAYMGJ010000499.1, read on the forward strand.
CATACATAGTAGGAAAAGGCATATCAAGTTTGCAGGAGGCATGTCATAGTGTTCCATAGTATCTTTATCTAGTACCAACTACCAACTAGTACTACACTTTTGCAACACAACTTATCATTTTTGATAATAGGCCTGTTGACACTAGACTACAGTATAATAGCCTCGTGCATTAGGTTAAGAAGTGTAGTCATAACTAGGTTTAGTACTGTAGTCTCACTTCTAAGGTAATATATAACACTATATAGTTTGCCACATACATGCTGTATCCACCTTTCTCCTGCTTGTTCACTCCCTCTACTTTTGCACTTCCTCCAGTCTGGACATTACTCCAGGTTTAGCATTAGTTAAGTTCACCTCCATTTTAATAGGTGGTTGTGAATGTCAGTGGTGGGCTGCAGACAATGTAATGTGGGGGTGCCTACCACTTCTGTTGCCATTGCCATTGGTGTTAATGCTAGGGGTGCTCTTTGTTTCTGCAGCTGAAGTGGTGGCATCATTGTCAATGCTGGGGCTGTTGTGGACATTAGTAAGGAGGTGCATAGTGGTGCTACATACCTAATAGCAGTGGTGGTGGTGGTGATGGCTGTTGATGTATTGTTGTTGTTGTTGATTCTAGGGTTGTTGTGATTGTTAGTGAGAGGGTACATGGTATTAGTACATCCTAATACCAATGCCAAGGGCTCACTGGAGGTGATGGTGAAAGGGACACAAAGGAAGGGGAGGTAGAGTAGTGAGGCTGTAGGACTTAGAGAAAATTTGAAGTGTGGTGATGACAAAGCATGTTTCAACACTATTGTGATTACAAATCACATTTGTAAACACAACAGTTTAAATTTTCTTTAAGTCCTGCACACTCTGGAACAAAACAATGGTCAGCTGTATATGTAGTGATGCATTGTTCAATTACCAACAAATTCAGAGATAGTGCTCAGTAGGGCAACTACCACTTCTAAATGAAAACAAACACTACATCACACTTCCACTACAACACAACAATTACTAATTGACACTACACATTTTTGGTAATCAACACTACACTTTTATTGGACTTTTACTATACATTTACTACACATTTTGGTACACTTTTGGTACACTTTGTACTACACTTTACTATGCATTTTTACACATTTATTATGCTTATTTGGTACACTTTTACTACCCATTCACTACCCATTTTTGATACACTTTTGGTACACTTTGTACTACACTTTTACTACACTTCACTATGCTTTTTTGGAACACATTTACTACACATTTTTAGTACACATTTAGTATACTTTTACTATGTTTTTTTACTCCACTTTTTACTACACTCTGACCCCACTTTTTATTACACATTTTGGTACACTTTTGATACATTTTTACTAAACATTTTTGATACACTTTTACTACACTTTTACTACACTCTGACTACACTTTTTACTACACTTTTGATACCCTTTTACTACACTTCTACTAAACATTTTTGATACACATTTACTACACTTGGACTACCCTTTGGGTATACTTTTTTGATGCACTTTTACTACACCTTTACTATGTTAAGGATGGTAGTCATGATTAGGTTAAGAAGTGTAGTTATGAGTAGGATAAGGTGTGTAGTAGTCATGAGTAGATTAAGAAATGTAGTTTGGACATAGGTGTAGTTATGACTAGATTAAGTATTTTATAAAAGGTAGCCTATAGTGATAAATGGTTACTTAGGTGTCCCTTGTATGTTAAAAGTTGTTTATGTACATCAATGGAAAAACCCATTTTTCCTGATGTGTATTTGGATGAGTTTCAATTCTCTATTCAATATGAACATATTAAGTGTGTGTTAAATGGCTTTCTGATTTGCAACCTATTCACTGCACATATCATAGAACCCAATGTTGTTGACTCGAAAGAATTGAAGAGAATGTTACAAAATAGTAAGTGTGTCATAAATCTGTATGCTACATTGGAAATTAAATCTGAAATTAAATCTACATTTGTATTGTATGCCTGTGCAGTTATCTTGAGATTTATATCCATTTCTTGTTCCCAGCACTACCTGCCAGTGTTACTCTGCACAGTGAAATGGCCTCCTCAATATTAGCATTTATACAAGTCTTAGGAATTTGCAAATTAACTGAGGGAGTTTTCAAAGTTGTTGAGAGCAAACATAATCTGAGGAGAGGACAGATCATTTTGCTGATGTAAGTTTCCATGTTATTTGAAAGACAGCACTGACCAACAATGTGCAGGGGATACAGGTAGTTGACATAAAAGCTCAATGATAGCCAACATGACCTCATATGATGTAGGAGATGCTATACTCACTGTGAGCCTGTCTGAACTGATGCTTGTGGCACTTTGTTGCACCACTCTTATTATACATCAATAACAGTCCAATTCCTTTCAAGGGGGGGGTAAAGGAAACACACTCCAAGAATGGGTTTATGGTATGTTTGATAGAGTCAAAATCAAGTGTGAACATGCATGCATTTGTATCCAGCATGTCTGCAGCCTGCAAAGGGTTGACTGCTATACAATATTCTATATCATTGTATATATCTCCCCCTGCCTGTACATTAGAATTTGTGTGCTGAAACAATTCATGTGATCATGATGGGTTGGTGGATGCAAACCAGGTCCAAATGTGATGAATACTATGCACAGTATGTTAGTTTTGATGATTTCCACCTCTTCTTATGACTCTATTGCTTACTATCATGGTCTACTCCACTTACTACCAACTGGTTAAGCTTCATAGCTGCATTGTAGTGCTAACAGTGCCCTTAACTTGTTTCCTTCACTTGTTGTTTACATTTGTTTACCCAGAAGCACACATCCCCTGTAGAGTTCTGTGTTTATGCTCTTCAGTGACTCACACTGGACTCTAGTCTGGATCTTACCTGAGCAGCTCAGCAGCACTTTGTGTGCTTACAGCAAGTTTTGGCTTCAATATGTTGGAAAGTGTATGTTCTGCACTAATCCTAGAAGTGCCCTCAAGTACCTGAAGTCCAGTAGCTTAGTGGTTAGAGCACCTGGATATATGTCAGGAGGTCCTGGGTTCAAATCCTAACTTGGTCATATTTTCCTGTAATTATGCACTGCCTAAGCAACAGGGGGTTTAGTTAGCCCTGAGGTCACATGTGTTAATATTGAGTGTTTATGTTCAAGCCAAAACTTGCTGGAAGTGCACAAAGTGCTACTGAGCTACTCAGATAAGATCCAGACTAGAGTCCAGTGTGAGTAACTAATGATATAGACAGTTGTGGAGAGGTATACAGCACCTAGAGTCCAGTGTGAGTAACTGAAGAGGAGAAACACTGGACTCTACAGGATATGTGCACTTCTGGGTAAACAAATGTAAACAGCAAGTGAAGGATGTTAGAATTCGTGGGCTGGGGTGATCAGGGTGGCCATGATGGGTGGATGGGTGTGAACCAGGTCCAAACATGATGATTATACACAGTATGACTATGGACTATTTATCTTGTAGGTAGAATGATCAATATATCAAAACTAATAACAGTAATTAATCTTTTAAGTTTGCCATGTAGCGGCCGTATATTCTGACAAAGGAAACAAGTAAAGGGTGCATCTAGCACTACAATGCAGCTATGAAGCTAAAACAAGTTGGTAATAAGTAGGGTAGACCATGATAGTAAGCAATAGAGTCATAAGAACAGGTGGAAATCACCAAAACTAACAGTTTCTGCACTCTTGTTGTGCTTATGGACACCTTTTTTTAGTGATTACTTCAGCTCCTTCCTTTTATGGTTCATCACATGATTTGTGGCTTGTGTTTTCCTTTGTTTCTCCTTGTTTGCTTTGTTTGTAGACATGAAATATTTGTGCCCAGAGTCCTTTCTCTTCAGTCTCTGACACTGGGCACAAGAGTGCTCCATTGTGGTTTATCTTAACAAAATCAGTCTAAGAGAGACTCATCCTCCCACTTCCTGATGCCAGTGTTTGTGCCCTCTTGTTGTGTTGTGTGGCACATTTGCAGTGATTACTTCAGCTGTTTCCTTTCCAGGATAATCAGGTGATCTGTGGCTTTTGTATTACAGTGTTTTTCCTTGTTTGCTTTGTTTGTATAGTTGAAATTTTCATGCCCAGAGTCTCTTCCCTTTAGTCTCTAACACTGGGCATGCAATCTTGACTTTTTGTTTACATTTGTTCACCCACAAGCACACATACCCTATAGAGTGCAGTATTTCTCATCTTCAGTTACTCATACTAGATTCTAGTCTGGACCTTATTTGAGTAGCTTAATCTATCAGCATGAAGAGCTACCATTTGCTGGCAGCACCAGTGATACAATGAGGCATGGCACTGTAGGGTGAGATCTGTGCTTACTATCCAGCCCCATGCCTGGGTTGTCATATTATAATTACCCACTTGTGAGGTGACCCTAGGTGAAAACACCAAGGACCTTACTACATGCAGAGACTTTGAGAAGATAGGAGTCGAGAAGCTAGGGCAAAGACCCAAGATGAGCTCAAATGGGGAGCCTCCAGGTGCTGGATTGCATGGTATATATACTACTCTACACGAGGGCTATGCAAAGCTATCCATGAGGCTATGCAGGATGATATCAAGAGTGGCAGCATGTACAGCATGAGGCACTGGTCTAGACTAGGTAGATAAGATATGGCTGTATACTAAGATAAGATAAAAAGTTAGTCCGTTACACCACTCCCCCCTTAGGTGCAGGATTCCAGACTGCAAAACTGAGGATCACATATAAAGTTTAAAAGTCCAGTCCATAGGACCACAAAAGACTGGAAACTGAACTGGATCAGACTGTTTGCAACTGGACTGCAGTTGCCAGTTGCCTACTTTTGAGAATGATGAAAAAGACTGGTTGCAACCAGTTGCAACCACATTATGTAAGCAATACATATATGGTATAAAAACTCCTATATTACAGACTAATTTTGGCCTGCGGTGGGTCTTAAGGGGTGTAAAATTGATCTTTTTGGATGAAATATGGCACAAATAAATATTAATGACTTGTATATAATTACTACAGTCTATAAATAGTATTTAGATGCTATCTGACACACTTTTGATGTGAAAAACATCAATAAAATGCAAAAAACTGGTTTTTTAGTGGTTTGGACTGGTTTTTTAGTGGCTTTGGACCAGTCTTTTTGAAAACTGGTTGCAACCACTTTGGATCAGTCTTTAAGCAGTCCATGAACCATTCCCAGGCTTCCAAAAGCGGTCCAGTCTGGTCCTCTTCCAAAAAAAGGCAAAAAAACCAGACTGGACTGGACTTTTAAACTCTAATCACATACCATAAGGTTTTCAGGGATAAAACTAAATAACAACTTAAAGTCTGCTTGGGCCATACAAAGCTTTCAAGGAGCAAAGGGGTTTTCTTGATAAAAGTGCTCAACTACCAGAGGAGAATTCTTTAATTTTGACGAGAGTTCCCAAGTTCTCTCGTGTTCTTTGTATCCTTTCCAGTGTACTAGGTACTGGAGTTGCCTTTTATAAATATGTGAGGCCACAATATAGCCCACTTCATACTCCTCATTGCATTCTTCAGAAACATGTACCAGACTGGGCCAGGAGACAGGTTGACCAGGAAGAGGACCTAAATAAGGCTTAACTCATGACACATTCACAACCAGGTGAATCTGAAGGGTCTTCAGAAGCTTAAGCCCAACTGCATTCGGGATAACATGAGTGACCTCATAGAGGCCAATCTACTTCTCTGTAAGCTTCTTAGAAGCGTGATTTAGCATCTGAAGGTTGTCTGTAGAAAGCCAAACTTGTTGGCCCATAACATAGTCCAAAGTGGGACTCCTGTGCTTATCTGCCTGAAGCTTTATAATACATTTAGCCTTCTCAGAAGATTCAACAACTTTATTAAATATAGTGGCAAAGTCCTTGGCCACTGGGGCCACTGAGTCCATGGATTCTACACTCATCCTAGGAGAATAACTTCAAGTGATTCCAAATGGTGTGAGCCAAAGTGAGGGTTTAGGTTGAAACAACAAGGTTTGCCTATGCAGAATCCAGACAGGAGTTGGGTTGAAATCGGGGGTGCTACACAGAGAGGGAAGTGCAGCAAGGGGACAGAAATGCCTCAGACGTCCAGAGGTGAGGAAGATTGACTTGAATGAAGCCTAGACTCCACTTGAGCCTAGTAAGAAGAATAGATCTTGAATAACTTGGATGAACTTGATGATATTGAGCCTTTAGACCTTCACTGAAGCCTACAAGGACTCAAGGACTTGAAGAGATACAAGAGAGAGAGATTGAGAGAGGGATAATTTCATACTATTGGGTCTATGATCACTGGGCTGAGCCCAGGGGGTTTAAATACATGGGGGGGCACAGCATAAAGTACAAAAAGAGAAGGGAGTAAGCAAAATTTGTCAAGGATTGGTAAGGGATTTGGTAAAAGCTTTGTAAGGGGTTTGTAAGCGATCAGTAAGCAAGGGATAAGCATAAATGAGTAAGCTGCATGACAAGATTGATTGGTAAGGGAGTGAGTCATCAGCTGAGTAATATACCAAAAATGCGAAAGGGATAGAGTAATACTGATGACAAGAGAGTATCAGTAAGCAAGGGATGAGTCACTGCACAGCAAGAGGAGTCATTGATGCACAGCCATGGGAGGCTGTGTACCACCAGGAACTTGATGGGGCCAACAATGGGGAAGATCTGAGATAAATAGGGGAATTGATCTGAGACAGTACAGCCACAAGAAGGGTACCAGGGGTCCAGAGGTCTTTGGGGGGGTCAGCATACACTAAAGTATAGTGCATATGTTCTAGCACCGCTGAAGTGCAACCATGGGCTCCCTTGATGAGCTCTCTTCTTGGAAAGAACAAGAGAGGGTTCTTCTTCCTAACAGCACTATAAAATGGGGGTATAACTGTCATGGTGCTAGAGGACACTGTCTGAAAGTAGGAAAGTGGATAGAGTATTGAATTTGGCACATCTAGGAAAGCAAGATGAATGACAGAGGAAGATGGACATAGCAGGGGTCTTGGAGGAAGAGACCATAGGCAGAGGGATCAGGAAACACAGAGACAACCAGAGAAGACTTTTCAAGCTTGACAATAGACCTAAGATGACCAAAGTACGTCCATGATGCAGGACTGACGAGGAGAACATGCTGACCGAGAACAAGAGTGACTGAGGGAGCAGGCTGGGAAGATATGTGCCAGGCAGTGCACGGGAACTCTGGGAGAGGCTGTCCTAAGAGTAGGACATAGTGGAGATCTGCAGCAATAGTGGAGAAATGATCCAGAGAAAATACAGACTCCATAGTGAGTGATGAAGCAAATGTCTAGGTTGCGGGGGGAATATCTCCGTGGGAAATGAATGGATTTGTGTCGGAACTTGACAGGCAGATAGACCATGTTCTAGGCTCTCTGATGGTATAGTCACATGCCTGATAGCTTCAGAAATGATGGAGCTATTCAAATTATTGGAATGCCAGCACCGAGCGCCTAAAAATGACATTTGAGTGCTAAAAATTGTTTCTTCTCTTTCTCCTTCATTTCTCCATCAATTCTTCAGTTTCTTTGATCATTCTGGTATGGGAGTTGGACTGCAGAAGTGTGCATTCCTTTCTCATATCATAATTGATGTTATTCCTTCAGTTTCTTCTGCTTCTTGGTGGTTCTTGTGCAAGGGCTGAATCACAGTTCATTTACATTAACATATTGAACTTTACATTACATACTGGGGTGTTATCTTGAGCATCTCTTCTGAGTGCTGCTTCTTTCTCAAGCCTCTGTGTCTTTGCCTGCAAGGCTGCCCTGTCTTGCTTTTGCTTCACAAGAATTTGTATAATAGCATATGATCTTTTTGCTGAGCAAAACCACTTATGGCATGATTGGACTGCTGGTGTAACAAAACTACACTTGAAACCTATGCAAGTAATGCCTGCCATTAGTAGGAAAATATCTACATGACATCCTCAGTAACATGAATGACTGAATCTGTGAGGAACTTGAATCAGTGTCCTGATTTTTGACTCCAACAGCTTACAGGCTCTGTGCCAAGTTCAATCTCTGACTTGTAGCCCCTTACCCTCTACCATCACCATGTCTGACATTGAACCTGACACAGAACACCAGTGTACTATTCTCACCTTCTCAAAACTTCTTGATTATATTCTTGGCAAATCTAAAGATGATTGGTGAGATGATACACACTATCTGAGTGGTCACAGCATGCTGATAAGCCATAGCACATTTTGCTCATTCAAGAAGATGGTGTACTTTTTTCCAATGAGTGTTAACCCATTCATGAACTTTGAGCAGGTTTTATTTCAAGCACTGCAAAGTGAGTATGAAGCAAACAAGGAGAATGAAACCAGTACTAAGAGGTAAGTACCATTCCTCTTATTCTCCACTATGTTCTTGCTGACTCATTATTGTCAATATTGTAGTCAAGGTGGAAAGGACTACTATAACTAACTCTATAGAAGGTTCCTTGAGCAGGTCCTAGGAACTATCAGTGAGTTCCCTTTATGATTTGAACAACATTTTGAGGGCCTGATAGCTTTCATGGATGAGGTAAGTGCATATATGCACTGCTTGGCCATATGTTCACATTATTTCATTCATTCAAGCTTTTAAAGGCCACATCATAGTCATGTACAAACAATTGTGCTAGCATCAAATGAAACACCCTTATGTATATGCTTCAAGATCCAACAAAACAAGGTGTCCACCCACTGATCAGCAAGGGGCAGCTGAAAGCTCTCTGAGGATGGAATCATCCCATGACCATGAGAAACCTTTTCCAAATGGCATACCTCAATATATTTGATTAGGACACTCAGTGCATACATATTATTTATAGATCATTCTGTATCACTGATCAGCTTATCTGAATAGGGAATTCATGAATTAAGTTAACAATGAGACTGCAAAATCACACACCCATTTCTTATCATGCTTTTATGATGTTACAATGTACAGTCTGCAAAACAAGAAGCTAGGCTTCATGGAAGATGAGGGTATCATAAGGGCAAGTCATCTCATTTATTAAACTGTCATATCATTTACTAATACATTTTTCAAAATCTTTCAGCACCTGTTCATATCACCATCTTCAGCACTAAATCTAGTGTCAACATGTACAAGCTGTTAGCTTTGATGATTTCCACCTCTTCTTATGACTCTCACTGCAAGAATTTCTCAATGTTTCACCACAAAACATTGTAAAAAAATAGAGGAAAGAGATACTCTGTTATTTACAATTTTGTTTGACAAAAAGACAAATATCATACAGTATTATCTTTGTCATTTTTGTGCCAAGACATGATTTGAGACCATTTCTTCTTTTGAGGAAGTAAAAAATTTAATCTTTTTCTTCTGCCTATCCTTTGCAAAACAAAATAAAGAAAAGACATAACTTTTCTTGTATCGAGAGACTTAAAATCACAATGTTTTGTGAAAAAAAATTGTAAATCACATACAATATATACTTGACAAAAACATTTTATAGTCATAAGGTATATTCTATTAAATACTACCTTAAATAAACAGTCCTTTTCTGACAATAAACAATATATGCATAATATCATTTTATTGTGTAATGGACCAACTTTTTATCTTATCTAATCTGCAATTAGATAGTGTTTATCTTACCTTAGTGTACAGCCATCTCTTATCTACCTAGTCTAGACTAGTGCCTCATGCTGTACATGCTACCATCCTTGATGTCATTCCACATAGCCTTAGCTCCACTGTGACATCATTAACATAGCATTGCACAGCTGCATAGCCTCATGGATAGCCTTGCATAGACCTTGTGTACAGTAGTATATATACAATGCAATCCAGCATCCAGAGGCTCTCCATTCGAGCTCATCTTGGGTCTTTGCCCTAGCCTCTTGACTCCTATCCTCTCAGAGTTTCTACATGTAGTAAGGTCCTTGGTGTTTTCGCCTAGGGTTGTTTCATCTGAGCTCGAATCTATAACATCTACATGCTCTACTACATGCTCTCCTAGCCTTATAAGGAAACTATACCTGAACTCCAGGGTTAAGGAGCTTCCTTTTCACACCTTGTATTTCATTCACAGCCAGCCTTTAGTGCCATTCTCATAGTGCTTTGATATTGGGAGTTTTTAGCACCATATCCTTTATATACTGTACACCAGCCCGGGGTTGTGCCTGGATGCCTCTTGTACCTCAACCACTACCTTCCCCTTTGGGACAGGCCTCCACCACACCCAAGCACCAGTGTTTTCCCTCATCACCATGCACGATCTGTCTCTCAGAGATTGGAAAGTGCTACCATGCCTTTCCCAGAGGCACCTTTCACTCTTGATTTGCTCCCCCTACAGTCCCCCGCTCGGTTCTCCAACACGTTGATGCTCACCCTTTCTTCTGGTCCTGGACCACAAAGGCTGGCCCTAACATCAGCAAATCATTCGCTGTCCCCACTGTCCTGACCTCATGTCCAAAGGACAGTCCTAAGGCTGTCCTGTGGATAGTCTCTATTTTCCATGCATTCAAATCCCAGCTCACCCTCCAGGTGCTAGACCAGGTGACGGGTAGGGTCCTCTCCACATATGTCAAGCTTTATCAAAACAACATGCTGATGCACCTGCGTGCTCAGCTGGCCTGCCTTCATGCGGGCAAACTGTCTCCCTCTGCCACCCCCCCTCGTGCCGCCCCCCAGTCAGCTGTGCCCAAATCCCCCCAAATCCCCCTTAATGTCATAGCAGAGCTCCAAAGGGAGGTCATGGCCCTCCGGCTCTTGCACAAGGCATCCACTATGCCCCCCCTTCCTCACGTACTGCCCCCACGGTGGTGCCCCCTCATCCTCCCTTCTCTTCTGCTGCCTCCTCTATGTCCATAGTACAGGAGGGAGTTGCCCACCCAGATCACTAGTGGCTGCAGGCAATCATTGACAACCAGTACTGCCCACCAACATTCAAATACATTGACTCCTCTATGGTCCCAACCTATCCTCTTGTCATCCCCAAGGACATACAACAGGTCTTGCAGGTGATCTATGAAGTGGACATCCAGTTTGTGGGTTTCAACTCTAACAGTGACCTCTGTGTTGCCATCTGGTCCCCTGCCAAGCTGATCATCGCAGCAGTTGTTGTCCAGGTGGGTGCTCTCCCTCTGCCCCCCACCTATTAGCCCATGAGGCCCCTACCCTCCCCCTCCCCCTTCTTTCCTGCCCAGCTCCATGGTTCCCTTGATCACATAGCACTCAGGGGGCGGTGTATACCCTCCATAGCCCATGTGGCTAGAAATCAGACTCAGTTGTTTGTGCATAGGTACAGTAGACACATCACATGTGTAGGAAGTGGAGTGTGATATGGGGATGATTCCCCGAGTCACTATAATACCTATTGAAAAAAAAAAAGGTTGTGCCTGGTGTCTGAAGGTCGGTGCCCGTTCAAGAGTTGTTCATAGCCACAAGGTGATTGAGACATAGTTACTTCATAATTCCTGCATCCGTGCAGAGGTAGACCTGTGATCTGCAGCCACTAGCCATTACTCTGCATAGCTGTGCCACTGCCCTGACCCAGCAAGAGCAACAGGCACACAAAATCTTACACTTAGTTTAGTGGAACACCTATGAGGATCTAGTCTCATATAGCTCTACACCTACCTTACCCCATATAGTTAGCCACCATACCTTACCAGTTCCCTTGTCAGCTTGTCAAAGCACAACAGGAGCGCTTGGCAATCATCTACAGTCCTCACTCTGTCACAAGTGCTGAAGCACAAACAAGGGAGTTGGCAGTTGACAAAGAGCATCAGTTCACCTACACCATTGCCGCCTACAGTCACCTTGTCAGCAACTTCAAAATCCAAGTCTTCCTTGGCCTCCACCATTCCTTCCTGTCCTGCCCCTTCCAGACCTCCCTCTCGCTTGCTGCTGCACATTCTGGTCCTCCTGTCTCTGACCAGTTCAGAAAAGACCTACCTCTTACTCCTGTCTCCACCCATACTAGTTCAGGATGGCAGACCCTCTCCAGGTGCTCCTTGCACAACTCATCCAGGGTCAGATCAATCTTCAGAACAATATCACAGTCCTTACAGCTGCACAGCCTGGACCACCACTGCCATCGCACAAGAAGGTGGTCACAGATCCCAGCTCTTTCAATGGTTCTCCCACAAAGTTCCATGAGTAGTGGAGTAAGCTCAAGGTCTGGATTGAGATCTCAATGCAGGGAGCCAATGATGCAACAGTGGCAGCCACTGTCTATTCTTGGCTCACAGGCCCAAAGGCTGGTCGGTGGGCTCAGGTCTGCCTTGATTAGTGCATGGTGGCCACAGCCACCCTTGCAGCTGCTCCACCACTTGCCCCAGGAGCAGTACCTCCACTGCCAGCATGGCCCACCAGGGCACAACTCAAGGCAGAAATAGAGGGGTTCTTCCTCTTGGAAAACAACCAGGAATGAGCAAGAGTCCAGCTTTTGCATCTTCGTCAAGACCCTCGTCAGTTTATCAATGATTTCTTAGTGCAGTTCGAAGTGCTTAAGGTTCAGGGTCAGTGCATGATGATTATGCAAAAGACCTCCTCAAAAGAGCACTGCAGAGGAAACTTTTGGAGCAAATTTACATTCAAAATATGCATAGAGAAACTTATGCCCAACTAAGCATGTTGGCTAGGGAAATAGGGAGAGCACAGGAGCTCTTCCTAATCAACACACTGTTACGGACCAACTTTTATCTTATCTAATCTACGGTTAGATAGCGTTTATCTTATCTTAGTGTACAGCCTCTATCTTATCTACCTAGTCTAGACCTGTACCTCGTGCTGTACACGCTGCCACCCTTGACATCATTACGCATAGCCTTAGCTCCACAGTGATGTCATTACATAGCCTTCTGCCTGCACGGAGCCTCATGGATAGCCTCGCGTAGCCCTCATGTATAGTAGTATATATACCGTGCAATCCAGCACCCAGAGGCTCCCCATTCGAGCTCATCTTGGGTCTTTGCTCTAGATACTCGCATCCTATCCTCTCAGAGTCTTAGCGTGTGGTCGGATCCTTGGTGTTTGCCTAGGGTCGTCTCACACACAGTCACAGTCACTGACCTGGTATTTCCAGGGCCAAAATTATTCATCATCTTCAGCCTTGGGCAGTAGCATGCCCATGGACATCAGTGCTGCTGACACTACTCAGCAAAGGGGTAAAGGGGCCCAATGTTACAACTGCCAACTCTTTGGCCATATTGCACAAGAGTGCACCAAACTTTGTTGCCCTCGTCATGGGCAACAACAAGCATGGGTAACACAAGCTCAACCAGAGGATGACCAGCTAAATGCAGTTCGGGGAATGATGTTTGCAAAGATGCAAGCATTCTTCCATGATTTAAAAGATTAAAGAGTGAGGACATGTTGGGCACCCTTGCTCTCAAATCTTCTTTGGACACAGCTGTATGTATTTTGGACTATAGACTATCTCACACTACTACTCCTGTGGTGCAGAAAATATTTAAGTATCACATTGCCTTGTTATGTAGTAAAATTAGTAAAACCTACAAAAAAGTCTCTTCTGTAGTCTCTCCTGTTTCTGTTTCTCCTGGCTGCTACTCTGTTCTGTCTATTGATACCATGGACTGTGATATGGACTGTTCTGTACCATCTAAGGGGGTCCCTGCAAAGAGCTCGGCACTGGATGTAAAATTGAGCATGCTTAATTTCTGATTGAATAATTTTTTTTTTCTTTGACATCTAAGGAACTGGAAAGTCCTGCCAGCAACTTGGAAGTTTCTATGGACTTATGAAGGTCCTTCACAATGGAACATGAAGTGACAGTACTGGTCTGCATCCGTGGACCCCTTAATACTATTGAGGTAGACGCTCTGCTAGACAGTGGTGCTATTGGTTGCTTTGTTGACAAGAGTTGGGCTCTTGATTGACACCTACAGCTATCTAAGCTGGTGAAGCCCATTCCAGTGCTTAATGTAGATGGCACCAGGAATCAGGAAGGTGACATCACGCATTATATATTGTTCACAATCAGTATTGGAAAGCATGCTGAAAAACTATGGTGTACTGTCACTTGACTTGGAAAGGTTCTGCTTATCCTCGGCCACACTTGGCTTCAGAAGCACAATCCCAATATAGATTGAGTAACTGGCAAAGTTAATTTAACTTGGTGTCCCTCAAAGTGCAAGTCACTTTTGGAAACACACTTTGCTAAATTATTACAAGAAAATGAATCTTAGAAAACTTGAGTTTAAGCTTTGAAGACCCACAAGTCAAAGGTCGCTATTGATGAGTCAACTCTAGAAGAAGCCCAGAAGCAAGTACCTAAGGAATACTAGACATATTTAGTAAAAAGTCATTGGAGTGTATGCCACTAAGGAAACCTTGGGATCATGGATCCTGCTCTCTGTTGATGAACAAAAGGAAGTTGAATCCTTCCTAGATGATCAGCTGGAAAAAGGATATATTTGGCCTTCTATTAGTCAACAGATGTCACTGGTCTTCTTTATCCTGAAAAAGGACAGCAAAAAACACATGGTACAGGATTACCAATATGTAAACGACTGGACAATAAAAAATAACTATCCGCTGCCACTTATCTCTCAGCTTGTTGACAAGCTCAAGGGTTGTAAGCTCTTCATGAAGATGGATCTTCATTGGGGCTATAACAATGTGAGGATTTGCAAAGGTGATGAGTGGAAAGCTGTGTTTGTAATGCACAAAGGGGCTTTTGAGCTGTTAGTTATGTATTTTGGTCTCTGTAACTCACCCACAACATTCCAGAAGATGATGAATGAGATCTTCCATATGTTGGATGTCTACATGGTGTACATCGATGACCTTATGATATTTACAAATATGGATGATCAGGAAAAGTATGATAGAATTGTGCTAGAAGTTTTGAAATGGTTATATGATAATGATCTTTACGTCAAACCCGAGAAGTGTTGCTTCAGAGTCACCAAAGTTGACTTCCTCAGAATGATTGTCTCACATGATGAGATCAAAATGAACCCTGAAAAGGTTAACACTGTTTTGAAGTGGCCAGAGCCAACAAAAGTTAAGCAGGTCTGTGCATTCTTAGGCCTTGGCAACTTCTATAGACGGTTTATTAAGGATTATGTGATCATGGCTAGGCCCATGACAGACCTTACCTGTAAAGACACTGTATTTAACTTCAGAGAGAAGGAACACACTGCATTTGAGGCTTTGAAAGCTGCCTTTACTCATGCTCTGTGTCAAATCCAGGTCCACTCCAGACAAAGTCTGGACGAAATCTGGTTAAGATCTTGAACGAGGGAGGGGCAGAGGTTGGCCTAGGCCAGGAATTGCTCAGGGGGGCAGGATAGACCAATTGGGTACAACAACAGAAGTCAAGTGTTGACCCCTTGCATGGATTCTGGTCAAGACAAGAGAGAGTAGGGAAGGGAGATACAGAGTGGGTGACTTAGTTGATTTCAGACTCAAGATACAGGACTGAGTACAGGACTTTATATATGGAGGCAGAACTAACCTGAGTATATACAGTGACAAGTAAACAACCAGAAACCGGAACAAGGAAACGAGAGTGAAAGGAATAGGTCGGTAAAATAAACAGGGACAGGAAAATAACCAGGGAGTCAGGCTCAAAGCAGACATGGGGAACTGGAAGTATATAGGATCGATGGAACGGGTGCAGGAACAATGTGATAAGTGGAACTAAACCGGATTGGAAAGATGGATAGAGATGAGTACGGACTTAGCAGATACTATGTGTGTGAACCTAGTCCGGGACCAGGGATGAAGTGCAAGGGCCGGGATCGAGCTGCATAGCTGTGATGAAGCCAGAGTAACCAGGCGAGCAACCGGAACTGGTCATGGTCATGACACTCTGGTACTTCAGTACCCTGATCAAGACCATGAATTCTGCCTTAAAACAGATGTGTCTGAGTTTGCCATTGGGGGAGTGATATCCGTAAAGTATGAAGACAGCGAATTCAGATCCATCACATACATGTCACATTTCATGACACCTCCTGAATGAAACTATCCTATTCATAATAAAGAGATGCTGACCATCATAAAAGCAACTGAAGCCTGGCACCACTATCTTGAAGCCACTCCTTATGCTTTCAAGATTTATATGGATAGCAGATTCAGACCTATATAAAGCACTGTCAAAAGTGCCAACAATCCAAAGTGTTGAATCAAAAGATTTCTGGAAGTCTTGTCCCTCTACCTACCCCTAGTGGCCCATGGCTTGATGTCACTATATTTTGTTAGATGGCTCATGCAGGGAACTAGCTCAGAGGCAAACTCAGTGTCTCATTTGGAACACTATCTGTATGATAACTAACCTAGCTCAGAGGCAAACTAATAAGTAGGTTAGTACTGAGTAAAAGAGAGTGGTGACTAGATGTCTTACCTCAGTGTCTCATTTGGAACACTGAGGTGAAAGAAATCCTTGAGTGGATGAAAATACTCTGTGCTTACATAAGGATGCTTGATGCACAAATAAGGAAACTAACACAAGTCCTAAAGAATGGTAGTGACTGAGTAGGAATTTCAACACTATGGACTTTACCAAGATGCTGAAATCCCTCAGTTACAATTATATATTAGTGATTGTTGATCAGTTCTCCAAGGAGGTTGTGTTTGTGCCTTGTACAAAGGAGGAAACCTGGTTGCCTTGTCAACCATTGAGTTATTTAGAGACCATGTTTGGTGTCAGCACAGACTCCCATCTTCTGTTGTGTCTGACCATGGATCAGTCTTTGTGAGCAACTTCCTGGGGGAGTTGTATAGACTTTTAGGCATGAAAAGGAAAATGTCTACAGCATTTCACCCTCAGACCGATGGGCAAACAGAGCAGTTGAACTGCGAAATTAATCAGTATCTCTGAACATATGTAAATGATCATCAGAACAAATGGACTAAATGGATGAAGATTGCCTAGTTTGTTTGGAACAACATGGTTTCAGAAGTTACTACTGATTCACTGTTTGGAATCACTTGAAGTTATTCCCCTAGGATGGGTGTAGAACCCATGGACTCAGTGGCCCCAGCAGCCAAGGACTTTACTGCTATATTTAATAAAGTCATTGAATCTTCTGAGAAGGCTAAACATAATATGAAGCTTCAGGCAGATAAGCACAGGAACCCTGCCCTGAACTATGTTGTAGGGCAACAAGTTTGGCTTTCTACAGACAACCTTTGTATGTGAAATCACACTTCTAAGAAACTTACAGAGAAGTGGATTGGCCCCTATGAGGTCACTTGTGTTACCCTGAATGTGGTTGAGCTTAAGCTCTCAAAACCCCTTTGGATTCACCCAGTTGTGAATGTGTTGTGCTGCAGGTTAAACCTCATTTAGGTCCTCTTCTCAGTCAACCTGTCTCCCAGCCTGGCCCAGTGCATGTTTCTGAAGAACATGATGAGGAGTATAAAGTGGGCTATATTGTGGCTTCGTGTATTTATAAAAGGCAACTCCAATACCTAGTGCACTGGGAAGGATACGAAGAACACAAGAGAACTTGGGAACCCTCATCAAATTTAAAGAATTCTCCTCTGGTAGTTGAGCACTTTTACTGAGAAAACCCCTCAGCTTCTTGAAAACTTCATATGGCCCAAGTGGACTTTAAGTCGTTATTTAGTTGTATCCCTGAAAACCTTACAGTTTGCAACCCTTAGTTCTGCAGTCTGGAATCTTGCACCTGAGGGGGGAATGATGTAACAGACTAACTTTTTATCTTATCTTAGTGTACAGCCGTCTCTTATCTACCTAGTCTAGACCAGTCCCGCATGCTGTACATGCTGCCACCCTTGATGTCATTCCACATAGTCTTAGCTCCACCATAACATCATGTCAAGACTGGTTCTTCACCAATCTGATCTCTATGAGGGGTCAGGGGTTCAGGGGTTGGTCTAGCAGTAAGACCAAGATGCTACATAGCATAGTTGCACTTCCCGAGTAGCAGGAAGGCTGACCGAGGGTTATATGGAGAGTCTGAAGGTAAACAGTCAACAACCAAGTACTTGAACAAGACAGAGACAGAGAGTGCGAAGGGAGAACAGAGGAGAAGTATCTTATTCAATATTCGAACTGAAACTACAACAGACCAAGTATCTAGGTATTTATACTGAGTGGAACGGAAGAGGCGATGTATGGGAAGTCAGGATTACCAATGAACGACGAGCGCAGTCGCGCTGCATGCTGAGTAAGTATGGTAAGTGCGATAACCGGATTACCAATAGGTATCATATTAGTAAAGCAATGGGACGGGAACGTATAGTAACTGGAAACAAGAAAGAAAATATATTAGGTAATCATACAGAGAGATAGAACAGACAATGTGCTCACTGATCGGTGGCGATACAGGACAGATAGAGAGAAATGAAAAAGGGAGTACATATTATAAATGGGCGGCGAACATGTGGATGCAATCAGACAATAGGGTACAGGGTGATCAGATGTCATGGTCGTGACACATCATTAACATAGCATTGCATAGTTGTATAGCCTCATGGATAGCCTTGTGTAGCCCTTGTGTAGAGTAGTATATATACAGTGCAATTCAGCACCCAGAGGCTCTCCATTTGAGCTCATCTTGGGTCTTTGCCCTAGCCTTTCAACTTCTATCCTCTCAGAGTCTCTGCATGTAGTAAAATCCTTGGTGTTTTCACCTAGGGTCATCTCATATTGCCCAAATCAAATTTTAAAAGAACTCAACATGTTTATGGCCAGAACAAGGAGTATGTATTTTTAATGTTTTTTGTTGAAAATTTAAGCTGGGGTTGTGGTGGTCAGAGATGCATGGTGGTCTTGTGATTGTGGTGACAGTCATGGTTGTGCTGCAGCATGTGTACATGCTGGTGCTGGGATCATTGCTGTTGTACCACTGTTGTAGTGGCACTGGGGTCAGGTGGTGGTCATGTTGGAAAAATATTTTTTGGTTTGCCACTGGTTGTAAGCAATTTGTTATGACCATGTGACTCCTGTCAAGACCAGTTCTTCACTGATATGATCTCTACCAATGGTTAGAGATTGGCCTAGTGATAGGACCAAGCTGCTACATAGCATAGTTTTGCTTCTGAAGTGATGGAAAGGCTGACTGAGACAGAGACAGACAGTGCAAACAAGAACAAAGGAGAAGTGTCTTGTTAATATTTGAACTGAGCAATAACAAACCAAGTGTCTAAGTATTTATAGTACAGTAGAATGCATGAGGCAATGTATGAGAGGCAGGATTACTGATGAATGATGAGTGCAGTCATGCAGAGTAAGCACGGTCAATATTGTAGTTGAATAACCAATATGTACAGTATTAAGTAAGGAGATGGAACAGTAACAAGAAGAAACTGAGAAATGGATAAGAAACATATTAGGTAATTGTAAAGGGAAATAGAATGGACAACATGCTCACTGATCAGTGGTGATACAGGACAGATAGAGACACTGCACTCACTCACCACCATCACCACCCCCCTCACATCAAGATGCACATGGCCAATACCATGGTAAAGACAGTGACATGAGTCCAAGCTGAACCAGTGACACCATTAACTTTGTTGCATATTACTGTACATCTCTCACCCTCTCTCACAGAGATTCTTGGCAAGCAAAGGTTGACTGATTGTTTAACAACCCTCATGTCAAGCTGTTTTTGACACTGATAATGACTTGGACTGCTAGCTTCTGCATTGGAGACCATCTCTGTTGGCAAAAACACAATGAGGGTCCAGATGACACTGTTAACAAGACAGATTCAATTCAAACTTAGTTCTAGGGAGTATATAGGCTCATAGGTATTCTATTCAGTTGTATGTTACATACTCCAACAATCTCCACCTCCTATACCATAGAATCCTTCTGTGTGGATGTCCTCCATTACTTGGTATGAGACTTTGAGTCCAAGTTGAACTGGTAATGACTTGGACTGCTAGCTTCTGTATTGAGGATCATCTTCACCCTCCTACATCATAGAATCCTCCATATCTGGTGGGCAGGTTCATTTTGGAGTTGTTTCTATCCTGAATATTTTCCAGGCCATCTCCTTGGCCCTCTTGAGTGAGTGTATTTCTGTCATTCAATGGTGCCTCTGGTGTTAACACTCACACTCATGCACATTGCAACAACAGCAACCATAGCAATGACCCCAGCATCAGCATGCACATATGCTGTAGCACAACCACCACACCATCACTGGCATCACAATCCCAGCACAATTTTTCAGCAAAAAACATTGAAAAGAAATTCTCCTTGTTCTGGTCATAAATATTCTGAGTTTTAAAAAAAATTGATTTGGGCAATAAAATGATATTATGCATATAATGTTTATGGTCAGAAAAGGGAATGTTTATTTAAGATAGTATTTAATAGAATATACATTATGACTATAAAATGTTTTTGTCAAGTATACATTGTATGTGATTTACAATTTCTTTTTACAAAACATTGTGGTTTTAAGCTCTCAATATAAGAAAAGTTACATTGTCTTTTCTTTATTTTGTTTTGCAAAAGACAGGCAGAAGAAAAAAGTCAAAAATTTTACTGCCTCAAAAGAAGAAATGGTCTCAAATCATATCTTGGCACAAAAATGACAAAGATAATGCTGTATAATATTTGTCTTTTTTGTTAAACAAAATTGTAAATAAAAGAGTATCTCTTTCCTCTATTTTTTTACAATGTTTTGTGGTGAAACATTGAGAAATGCTTGCAGTGTCTATTGCTTACTATCATGATCTACCCTACTTACTACCAACTTGTTTCAGCTTCAGCTGCATTGCAGTGCTAGATGTGCTCTTAACTTGTTTCCTTCCCTTGTTGTTTACATTTGTTTACCCAGAAGCACACATACCCTGTAGAGTCCAGTGTTTTTCCTCCTCAGTTACTCACACTGGACTATAGGTGCTGTATGCCTCTCCACAACTGTCTATATCATTAGATACTCACACTGGACTCTAGTCTGGATCTTATCAGAGCAGCTCAGCAGTATCCAGCAAGTTTTGGCTTAAACAGACTACATGCCTTGAAGACAAGGTGGTGCATGACTGATGAAAGGAGGCAATGTTGGGGATGGGTGCAGCATGGCAGCAATGCCTGAGGTGTCCATAAGGTGGGACTTGTGTGTGACTAACTTTTGTTACAGGGAGTCATTGAACAATTCTGTTGCACTGCCAAGCTGCTAGGGTATACAAACCAGCATTCATTAACTCTTTACAGCTGCACACTTTGCAACATTTGCAACAGAGTCCAACCCAAGTTACACTAGCTTACAAGATATGATAATCAAATTTTGTCCATGTTCAGGGTGGAACAAGATTGATGCTGCCCAAAAAGAGCAAGACTTAGCAAGACTTGTGCCTCCTGTTGCACAGTCACTGCAAGCATTTGTGGATGTTTTGTGACAAAACATTGTAAAAAAATAGAATAAAGAGATACTCTTTTATTTGCAATTTTGTTTAACACAAAAGACAAATATTATACAGCATAATCTTTGTCATTTTTATCTCAAGACATGATTTGAGACTATTTCTTATGTCAGGGCAGTAAAAAGTTTAATTTTTTTTTCTGCCTATCCTTTGCAAAACAAAATAAAGAAAACACAATATAACTTTCCTTGTATTTAATGACTAAAAACCATAATGTTCTGTGAAAAAATATTGTGAATCACATACACTATATACTTAACAAAAAAAGCCTATAATCACAAGGTATATCCTAATAAATGCTACTCTAAATAAACATCCCTTGTTCTGGCCATAAACATTACATGCATAACATCATTTTATTGCACAAATCATTTTAAATAAAACTCAACATGTTTATGGCCAAAACATTACATGCATAACATCATTTTATTGCACAAATCATCTTTAAAAAAACTCAACATGTTTATGGCCAAAACATGGAGAATGCATTTTCAATGTTTTTTGTTGAAAAATGATATGGATACCTGTGAGACCTGACTATCTAAACATGGACTGCCTCAAACATGGTGGTGAGGAAGACACCTAGGTAGCTAGTGGAATAGTGATTGTTGTCATGCTGGTGGGTGGGGCTGTTGACATTTGTCAACAGGGGTGGTGGCAGTGGTGGTGCTGGTGTCAGGTGTCATTGTTGTGCTGGTGCTGGAGGGACCATAGTTGTCATGCTGGTAGTGGGTAGGGCTGTTAAGTTGTCATTGCCTGGCTGGTGAGGCTTGTATATGCTGCAATACAATCATTTGTACCAAATATTGTTGCAGATGGAGGTGATGCTTACCCTCTGAAGAACCTCTGATGGATCTCCCCACAATGTTGTCAATCTTACTTGATAGACCCAATAGACTGGTGGGAGGGATGTGATACCCTCAGTGCACCTTCCTCACAATGTTGATTGGGCCCAATAGACTTCTGTCAGGGGCTCTCAACCATTTCGGGAATTGGCATTGGAAGAGGGCATATATTAGGTACATTGTCAGGTACACAAAAATTATTATATCTAAAGACCATGGGAACACAAACAAACTGCTGCCAAAAGTGGTGCCATGCCACTGGTGTGTTACTGATCTTTCCTCAAGAGATCTGGGGGTCAGGTGTTGGCCTAGCATTAAGGCCAAGGTGCTATGTAGCATAGTTGTGCTTCCCAAAGATTAGAAAGGCTGAACAAATACTTAAGCATGAGACTGAAGGGTATGGTCAAAGACTGACTTAGTATGAGTGCAGACACAGTGAGGGGAAAAGGCACATTACATATGGTAAGAGTTCCCAAGATTGATTTAGCCATTGGAATTAAAGCTCCATGAAAAACTCTAGCTGGGAGTTATTGATGCAACTCTGGATGGCAGTGGCCAGCCAACACCGCTATGACAAAAACCAACTTATGTGTTAATGTCAATGGCTCAACCACCTGTGAGCATGATGGCAAGTGCCAACACTACTCACTACAGACAACACCACTACTGTCCATGGCTGTTGATGTGGACAGCCTGACCACCACATGAGCATGCCAAGCATGAGTGCCACCACAGCTTATTGCTGATGACACCACTGCCCCAGCTATCAATAGAGTTCAGCACTACGATGACCATTGACATCTTTCAGCCCTGAGTTATTGACATGTTAATACTAACTAGTTAATAACGTGGGAGTTTTTCATGGAGCCATAATTGGCATTGTCCTCATGGTGAAGTAATGAGTAATGACTACAACTTGCTAACTCTGATGAGAAGTATAGTATTCACAATCACACTCAGTTAGGGAGTGGTACAGGTCAACTCATGGGTGTCACCAGTCCTGACAGAACCCATGATCTGGCCAGGTTGCCAGTTATCTATATCCACAATCATGGCTACATGCCCACACCACCAATACCATCAATACCACATGTTACATCCACATCCACAGCCTTCTCCAGACAATTTTCAAATAACTCCAGATGTATTTCAGATTGAGCAGATACAGGACAAGCATAGACAAAAGTCTGGTAATACTCATTATGGGAGACTGATATTAGACATATTTTCCACACTATTTTTAGAAAGTCAGGTCTCACAGATATCCATATCAACACATGTGATTTTTAAACTAAAAACATGAAAAATGCATTCTCCATGTTTTGGCCATAAACAGGACCATTAGTCATGTTATTGCTGTTGACAGCATTGTCTGGCATGTGTGGGCTTTGGTGATGTGGACAAAGTGTTCCGGAGAAAACACCAGGAGTCAGGACAAGGAGTCTGATGACACAGGAGGTCCAGAGTTTTGAGTTGCAAGCAGGGAACTGCAAGCAAGAGTCAAGGCAGGGAAGCAGATGGCTCCGGAGATAATACGAGAAATCCGGAGTTTTTTAGATATGGACCAGAGATCACAAGCAGGAGTCAAGACAAGCAGTCAGATGAATCCACAGATGATACAAGAAGTCCGGAATTTTTTGGTGCAAGCTAAAGATTGCAAGCACAAGTAGTACTGACAGAGAGTCTGATGACTCTGGAAATGACACGGAAGTCCAGAATTTGAGTTTCAAGCTGGAGATCACAAGCAGGGTGTCAGGAGAGGGAGTCAGATGACTACAAGGGTGACAAATAAAGTCCAGAGTTGCAAGTCGGAGATCGCAAGCAGAACTGCTAGAGGCGTCGACAAGGACAGAGGACAAGATGTCCAGAGTTTTGAGGTGCAAACCAGACAACAAAGCAGAGCTGCTGGAGGTGGGTCAGATGACTCAAGAGGTGAGGCAAGAGCTCCGGAGTTTTGGATAGAAACCGGAGATGCAAAGCAGGACTTGCGGAGATGTCAGAGAGACAGAGGGTCTCGAAGGAAGCACCAGGAGTTTGGACAAGAAGTCGGGTGACTTAAAGAATGTCCAGGGGCAAGATGCAAACCGGAGTTTGCAAGCAGGACTGCTAGAGCTGACCAGGACGTGACCAGGAAGTCCGCCGGAGTTAGACAGGTCAAAAGCGGAACTGCAGGAGATGGTCAGAACTTGACCAGGGAGTCTGGAGATGGACTGGAATGATGACCAGGAGTTAGAATAGACTGTCAGATTGCGCATAGAGACAAGCAATGTCTCGAGTCCAGATGCAAACCGGAGGTCGCAACCGGAGATGCTAAAACTGACCAGGAGTTGACCAGTAAGTTCAGAGCTGGGCTGGAGTTGACCACAAGGGCCGGAGAGACCAGGAATGGTCCGGAAACAGATTAGTGCAACTGGGGGAGGCACAGATTAAAAGCGCAGACAAGTAGTATAAGCTCAAGGAGCAAGATGCAGGTGGCTGTAGAGCCAGAGTGACCAGAAGGTCGGGAACAGGGAATGTCCAAGCTATAGGAACCAGTGGCCGGAGAGTGGCCATAGAGTGACCCTAGAGGTTACTGACAAGGAGGGAAAATGGTCCGACAATTTCCGGGCAAGTACTCAGCTTTCCTGTGGAAACAGTCCGGAGTTTTGAGTACAAAGTAGTACAGTTGACCGGAGAAAGCATGGAGTTGATCTGGAAGTGGTAGGATCAGTTGGCCGAGAGCCTAGATGGGTCAGGAGTCCACAAATATCAGCAACAAGAGAGAGAGTCGAAGGTTGAGGTTCTGGGTGTGCGGAAGAGAGCCGGAGTTGGGGTGCAAGTACTGCCAAGTGACCGGAAGTCCGCTAGTAGGGCCGGACAAGGATGGGACAGTTGGTACTAAGGTAGTCAGCAGATACAAGCAGGCTAGCACAGAGGACATAGTTTTGGTGAGCCAGCGCAATGCTGTCTCGGTTGGTCGCAGAAGATTGACACAGCTGGAGAGAAGCCTCCAAGCTAGAGAGCGACCGGAGATTGGGTCAGGAGTTCCGGACTGGCCGGAGACGCAGTCGGAAAGGTGAGTCAGCATGACACTGTCTCAGTCGAGAGGGTTGGTATAGGACCAGGAGTACCAGACTGGTTGGAGACACAGTCGGAAGAGTGAGTCAGCGCAAAGCTGTCCCAGACAGGAGTGTTGGCACGAAGCCAAACGAGCTAGCTAGTAGCTGGAAACAGAGTATGAGGTTCCAGACTGGCCGGAGATGCGACCGGAAAGGTCAGATACAGACTACGATAACAATAAAAAGTGACTAAAGGTTGGCTGGGGCGAAGCCCTTATCCCCTTCTTTGGGTAGATGTCCCATAGTCTACCCTCAGGGTAATGGGGTCAAAGCACCAGATGGCCAGGTCCGAGAGCAGGTAGTGCAGATGCACCAAAGCAATACTTGAGGCTAGCAAGCATAAAGCGGGTTAGGTAGAACAGCAGAGGATGGTGCTGTGGAGTGAGTAAAATCCGGAGTATTGACAACAAGGTCCGGAGTATTGACAAGAATAGTCCGGAGTAGTGATTACAAAGTCCGGAGTTTTGACAAAGAGGTCCGGAGCAGAATAGCACAGAGTGCAGTTGTCCAGGTGGACAACAACCGGAGTTACTCGAGTAGTCAGGGATGGTGACGAGAGGTAGCACAGGTATACGGAGACAAGAGAGTAGCGAATGGAAGGGTGAGTCCGAGTTGGTGAAACTGAAGACAAGGTCTTAAGTGGTAGCGGGTGGTTTCCAGGCAGAGGTGGTTCCTTCCAATCAAGGAAGAACTGGAGTTGCTTTCAAAGTTAGATTGCAGTCATGGGGGTTAGCCATCGCAAGCTGGATAGAAGCAGGTGGGTTTGCCCGGAGTTACCAGGAGTTCAACTGGCTAGTCGACAAGGGGTCAGAGAGAGCAGGAGGCGGAAGTAAATTCCGGAGTTTTGGAAACTAGGTTCCCAGGGGATGACGTCAGGGGCTTGGCAAACACTGCAAGGTATTTGGTGATAATACAAACCAATACCTAATTGATCAACGGATCCTCGTAGGTGGTATGTTATGTTTCGAAGTTACTCCTATTAGTAGTTCCCGAGCGAGGGTTGTGCACGGAGGCACAGATTTGTGCATATAGCACCAGATTGCACCGGAGGTGCAGATTGTGCAAAAGAGCATGAAGGTTTGTGTGCAGAGACACAGAGGTGTGCGCAGGGGCACGGAGAGAGTTTGTGCGACGATGCCAGAGGAGCAGAGATGACCGGAGTTGACAATTTCAGAAAGGACAGACTCGGAGGTTGACAAGATAGTCAGAGGCAGGCAAAAGGGGTCAGAATGACAGACTGGATGGCAGGACAGTGCCGGAGTTCCGGAAATAGGGGTTTCCGATGGGTAACAGCAAAGCCTGTTAGTCTGGGTAGGTGGAGAAAGTCCAGAGATACCAAGCAATCAAGTGGAGATGTGACCGGAGTTAGCACACAGGGCACAGGAGGTGACCGGAGTTAGTGCGCAACCACAGGAGTTGACCGGAGTTAGTGCGCAGCCACAGGAGATGAGAAGAGTTGGTGCACTGGGCACAGAAGGCAACTAGAAGTAGTATGCAGGTCACAGGAGGTGACCGGAGTTAGTGCACAATCACAGGAGTTGACCGGAGTTAGTGCGCAGCCACAAGGAGTGACCGGAGTTAGTGCACAACTACAGGAGTTGACAGGAGTTGGTGTGCAACCACAAGACACAACCGGAGTTAGTGTGTGGTGCACAAGAGATGACTGGACAAGGTCTAGATACCACAGACAAGAGTGTCAATGGTGCAAAGAGCGACTAGAAAGGACAGACACAAAGGACAGACAGAAGGACAGACACAAGACTGTCAAGAGCAAAGGTAGGGAGCAAAGACTAGTGGATGGCCTGCTGCATAGGTCCGGAGTTGGCTGGAGTTTCCACAGAGCGGAAAGAGTTCTGAGTGCAAGGAGTGACATTTTGACTAAAGGGAGCCCAAGTGAACAGTAGGGCGACCGGAGTTTTGAGCTAAAACATCGGAGTTGGTTATAGAGTGTTCCAAAGCACTGCGGAGTACTTCTAGTGGAGTCAGGGAGCCGGAGTGGACCAAGATGCCGGAGTACCAAGGTGTTAGACACCCAAGTAGCTGCAGAGAGACAGGATATGATGTCCGAGATTGCTGAAGGCAGTGAGGTGGACGAGGACAGCAGATCCAATGCCTAGAGATGGCTACAGAGTGTAGACAGTGATTTCCGGATAGAGCGGGAAGCCGGAAATTCAAAAGTCCGGAGTAGCCAAGAGTCTTGGTAGACAAAAGGAGGCAAGAGGCAGACAGAGGCAACAGACACAATGCCAAAGAACGGCTGCAGAGTGCGGACAAGGTTTCCAGGTGGAGCGAAGAGTTTCCCAGTCCCGGAGAAGGGACAACAAGCCGGAAAACCAAAAGTCCGGAGTTGACGAGGGTCAGAGCAGCCAAAGGAAGGCAAAGGTAGGTGCAGGCAGCAGAGCTGGTGACAAGCCAAGGCAACAGAGTGTAGACAAATACTTCCGAGTCAGCCAGAGAGTTTCCGAGTCCAAAGAAAGGACAAGAGGGCGGAAATTCAAAAGTCCGGACCAAACAAGGGTTTGTAAAGCCGGAGTAAGATAGGGGTGACCGGAGTTGATGCCCTAAAGAAGAGCAGTCATTGGAAATAAAGTACAAAGGACTTAGAGCAAAGTCCAGGAGTAGTTGCCAGTCAATGCGGGTGACCGGAGATGGTCAGAGCAGAAAGTCCGGGTAGGACAAGTCATAGAGCGCGATGCTCAGGAGTACAGAGGCCAAGATTGGCCGGACATGAGAGGACATGAGTGACAGACAAAGAGTGTGAGTTTATGCATACTGTCAGAGACAGTAAGTTCAGAGCCATGGCGGATGAATTTGCACGAGTTTTGGTGAGATCAAATCTACTGTCAAAACCGGTTCTCCTCAAAGATCTTACTAGGAGGTCCAGAGGTGCAGGGAACTAATGAGAAGGTAAGTCCAGACACTAGTAGGTGCTAGTTAGTGCGGAGAGTCAAGTCCGGGTCAAATGAACAAAGTCCGGGCACTAGAGGAGCACAGGGAGTAAGTCCGGGTTTTTGCGGAGTAAGTCCGGACTGCGGGAAAGTGGTCTGGAGTTGAGCGCAGCTTGTCTGGAGCAAAGGACATCCCAGAGGTGGGATAAGTCCTGAGAGGTCTAGCGTCGAGTCTGGGACAGAGGTGGCTTTTGCCCTCGTGCAAGTAGGAGACTTGCTAGGATCAGACATAGGACCAAGGGGACGAGATAGGACGGAGGCCGGAGTTGGCCGGAGTTCAGGAGTTCAGATGAACAGATGGATTAGGAGAGCATAATGGGTAGTACAGAGTGGGGAGTATCTTAGTCGAGATTTGATCTAAGGATCTACTAGGCCGGAGTACGGTAGTTTATATAGTAATGAGAACTAGGGTGAGTACATACGGTGACAAGTAAACACCTTAGTTGGGACAAGAGATGGAGCAGAAGCAGACAGGAAAATAAACCAGGTACAAGAAAATAAAGCAGGGACAAGAAAATAAACCGGAGCGGAAGCAGAAATGGGGAACTAGGATTACAGGGACTACGGAGCAGATGCAGGGACAAGTAGGTAAAGGGAACTAGGTCGGAAGAGGACAAGTAAGGGTTGGAGGTGGACTTAACTAATGTTAAGTCCGGAGCGATGTCCAGGACCAGAGGAAGCGGGACCGGAGGAAGTGCAAGAGTGGAGGGAGTGCACAGGTGAAGGAAGGGTGGAGTAGCCGGAGGAAGGTCCGGAGTTGGACATGGAAATGTCCAAGGCCATTGGTTGACCTATCAGAGGGAGTGGAGTGGAACAGGAGCAGACCTGAGCCAGAGTTGGATGTACCAGCCGGAGTTGGGCTAGGTCGCAGACTAGACAAAGGGAGTGGCCAGACTGAAACCGGAGTAGCGACTAATGGTAGGTACAGGTCCGACATGGAGGAGTTAGACTGCAGATGTGTCTAGAGGAAGACAGGGGTTAGTCCTGAGGTGGAGATGGACGTAGTGACCGGAGTTGAGCTGGAGTGCAGCTATGGGGCTGGAGATGGCCGGACTAGATCCGGAGTTGCGTCTATGCCTAAGGAGAGGTCAGGCAGGCCAGGGTTAGACTGGAGTTGCGACTGGAAAAGTATGGATATGACACCATGTCTGTTCATGTATCTGATATCCCTTGTGCCCTCCACATGATGAAGATGTTGATGGCCCTACCAGCCAGGCAATGACAACTTAACAGCCCTACCCACCACCAGCATGACAACTATGTCGGAAAAAAGTTTTTTGGGTTGCTACCAGTTGTAAGCAATTGCAACTCCTAAATGTACAGGTGCCTTGCAATACTACCCAAAATTTACTGTAAGTAACTTGGAATACCAGTCCAAATGAGGTTGCAATCAGGTTAGAATTTGGTTCCAAGCAATGGGCCTGAAATTGCAGCCCAATTTTTCCATTATAGTAAGGTGCCAAGCAAAGAATATGTAAATAAATGAGTCTAAATGGTGTCTAAATATGGTATGATTGCAACAGGGTGTTTTGAAACTTCCGACATATGGTCCCTCCAGCACTAGCACAACAATGACAGCTGACACCAGCCCCACCCACCAGCATAACAACAATCACTATTCCACTAGCTATCTAGGTGTCTTCCTCACCACCATGTTTGAGGGAGTCCATGTTTAGATAGTCAGGTCTCACAGGTATCCATATCATTTTTCAACAAAAAACATTGACAATGCATTCTCCATGTTTTGGCCATAAACATGTTGAGTTTTATTTAAAATTATTTGTGCAATAAAATGATGTTATGCATGTAATGTTTATGGCCAGAACAAGGGATGTTTATTTAGAGTAGCATTTATTAGGATATACCTTGTGATTATAGGCTTTTTTTGTTAAGTATATAGTGTATGTGACTCACAATATTTTTTCACAGAACATTATGGTTTTTAGTCCCTAAATACAAGGAAAGTTATATTGTGTTTTCTTCATTTTGTTTTGCAAAGGATAGGCAGAAGAAAAAGTTTAAATTTTTTACTGCCCTGACATAAGAAATAGTCTCAAACCATGTCTTGAGATAAAAATGACAAAGATTATGCTGTATAATATTTGTCTTTTGTGTTAAACAAAATTGCAAATAAAAGAGTATCTCTTTATTCTATTTTTTTACAATGTTTTGTCACAAAACATCCACAAATGCTTGCAGTGAGTGTGATGTTGAGGTTGTCAGCAGGATTAACACTGCCATCTCTCAGATAGATGCTTAGTTTGACACTGACCCACATTCAAGTTTGAGGCTGTACTGCCTATGTGCATGTGCAGAAGGACAAGAGGTGGCCACTGGAGTCCCACATGTAGAAGTGCACCTTTCTAGGCTATCCTGAGGGTTTTTCAAGTGTACTCTAATCTCTAAAAGGGCTAATTTCAATGAAAGGTATTAATCAATGTCCTGAAGGTCACCCTTGCCTCCCAGCCTCTCCCTACTATCTCTGCTGTTGTCTCATCTTTACCCCCTGTTGAATACTACAACCCTGGACTCTGAGAATGATAGCAATGAGGTACTGGATCATGAGGGGGAGTCTATACCTTTACCTGCTAATCCAGTGTTAATATTGGGTGTTTGTGCATCTCTTATTGTCTTATGTGACACATTTTTAGTGATTACTTCAGCTTATTTCCTTTCAAGGTTTGCCACTTGACCTGTGATTGTTGTTTTTCCTTGTTATCCTTTGTTTGCATTGTTTGTATACTTAAAAATTTCATGCCGTGTCTTTTTTTCAGTCTCTGACACTGGACACAAGTGTGATCACTGAACATCTAGAACCTCCTACTGTTCTAGATGAACCTATTGTGTCTTCTGTGCACATGTTATTAATATTGAGTGTTTGTGCATCTTTTGTTGTGTTGTATAGCACATTTCCTGTGATTACTTCAGCTGGTTTCTTTCTAGGTTGATCAGATGATCAGTGACTTTTGTATTACACTGTTTTTCTTTGTTTGCTTTGTTTGTATACTTAAAATTTTTATGACTAGAGTCTTTTCTCTTCAGTCTCTGATACTGGGCACAAGGTCTGTACTGTGTAGCTTTCCTCATAATTTAGTTCCTGACAGGTACAAGAGTGTTCCTTTGTGGTTTATTTGAATACATGTCAAGTCTGGACAAAAGCAGACAAGAGGAAGGGTTAGAGATTTGGACAGAGGTTAGCCTGGGCTGGAGTTGTAACCAATTGGATTCAATAACAAGGATATCAAGTGTTGATCTGCATAGGTTCTGGTCAGATGGAGATGGAGACAAAGATGGACAAGGATTAGGAGTAGTAACTTTGATGATTTCAGACTGAGGAGTACAGGATAATCTACAGATTACTTATACTAAGTGAGAACTAGGGACAAGTATATACAGTGACAAGTAAAAAACCTAAAAGGTGAACAAGGAATAATCAGAGTAAGGGCTAGGTCTGGTCTGGTAAAAATGATACAAGGTATAGGATATATTGAGTACATGGAGAACTCACATCAAGGCAGGGTAGATGGCAAGGTGTGGTAAGGACTAAATAGAGGTTGTATCCAGGGTTGTGCTTAATAGAGGTGTATCTGCATAACTGTAACCAGAGTAACAATGAGCAATCAGAGTTGAACTACACAGCTGCAATGTGACTGGAGTGACCGGTGTTATGCACCAAACATGTTTGATACTGTGGACATGGAGAAAGTTAGCTGATGAAACTAATGTGAAGAATGCACCCAAGATCTATGAAAAGATTGTCCTGACTTAAGGGATACAAACAGCCCTCACTATCCATATCATGCAAAGTCAAAACTATCCTTATGTGAAGAATGAATACAAGCTCATCATAGCCATCTATTGAACAAAAATGACTATCCTGGAGCAAGAGATGAATATTCACTGCAAGCATTTCTCAATGTTTTATGACAAAACTTTATAAAAATATAGAAGAAAGAGATACTCTTTTATTTACAATTTTGTTTCACAAAAAACACAAATATTATACAGCATCATTTTGTCATTTTCTTTGCCAAAACATCATTTGAGATCATTTTATAGCAAACATTTCAAGAATGTCAGTATGTTTTATTAGAAATAAGATACTATATCACTTCTAAAAACATGTTGAAAGAAAACAATAGATTTTTCTTCAAGAAACATGATTGTTTCTCGATACTGATTGGCTGGCTAGAGTGTTATGACCAAAAATATATAGCATATTTCCTAAACATTTATTTTTGTAAAATAGAGTATCTTTTGATTCAAACTTTCACTGCAGAAAATTGAAAATTCTTGCTGTTGGAAAATTTACATTGTTATTTCTTTATTTGTTTTGCAAGAAACAGGCAAAAGAAAAAAGTTATATATTTTATACTCTCAACATAAGAAATGATCTTAAATCATGTCTTGATACAAAAATGACAAAAATAATGCTGTATGATATTTGTCTTTTTTATTGGACAAAATTGTAAATAAAAAAGTATCTCCTTCTTCTATTTTTTTACAATGTTTTGTTATGAAACATTGGGAAATGCTTGCAGTGTAATACTGATGTCTGGCAACCATCTCCTGCACAAGAATTGCCAAGAAGCAGAAGAATCCAAGGAATGAATGAATATTTTGGCATGAGAAAGGAATGCAACCTTTTGCAGTCCAACTCCCATACCAGAACAACCAAAGAAGCAGAAGAAAGAATGGAGAAATGAAGGACAAATAGAAAAATGATTTTTAGTGCCCAAATGTCAAATTTAGGTGCCCAGTGCTGGTATTGCTAGCTCCACTGTTTTTGAAGCTATCAGGCAGATGACTATACCATCATGGAGCTTAGACCATGGTCTATCTGCCTGTCAAGTTCTAACATAAATCCATAAAAGATCTATATGAGTGTGGGAAAGCTCAGTTGTGCACGATACAGCGACAAACATCTAATGTATTACCTATATGAGTGCAGGAAAGTAGGCAATACAATCAGTATATGAACATATAACGCGGGAACAAAAGGGTTATGCCCACCTCAGTCGCGCGCGATACAGTGACAAACGTCTGAGGTGGGAGCTCTACAGTACGAGACTATATATACGAGCTAATAGAACAAAGAATGAAACAACAAGGCACGGATGTTGGATCCGTGCTGTACAGTATGTGAGACCATGTTGGACAGTACAACAGTAACCTAGACATGTTACAAGGAAAGAGTGAGACTGAAAAGGACAATAAGGAAACTAAAATGCGCTCCGAGTCGTATCATATGTTATGACCAGGTGCATGTTACATAATCATTCCGTGACTAAAGTGAATGCGTCAATTAGCAAGGAATAACTATGGACGACTTGCCAATTTCAACAATCCATTTATTTCCCATGGAGATATTCCACTTGCAATCCAGACACTCACTTCATCAGTCACTATGGAGTTCACATTTTCTCTGGAACATTTCTCTACTATTGCAGCAGACCTCCACTACATCCTGCTCTTGGGACAGCCTCTCCCTGAGCTCCTGTGTACTGTCTGGTACATATCTTTCCAGCCTGCTCCCTCAGTCCCTCTCATTTTCAGTCAGTGTGTTCTCCTTGTCAGTCCTGCATCATGCATATACTTTGGTCATCTCAAGTCTATTATTAGACTTGAAAATTCATACCTGGTTGTCTCTGTATCTCCTGAGTTGAGTTTTCTGCATACGGTCCTTTCATCCCAGAGTCCTGTCACATCCATCTCCCTCTATCATTCATCTCACTTCTCTGTACATGTTGAATCCACTATTCATGTTTCACTTCCCTGCTATCCTGCAACAAACACAAATGAAACAGTGCTCTAGAACCCTTTGTTCTACAGAAGCTTAACCCAAGGGATTTGTGATACTCTGTGACCAGCTGTGACTCTACTTGTCATTCCAGGCCCCCTGACACTGCTCTTCTGGTCAGATCAATTCTTTTATTATCCCCCAGCCACTCCCATCAGTGGCACTGCTTCAGAAGCTCATCTCCAGATCTAAAGTTCAACCAGTCACAGGTTGTGCTTCTCTTCTGTCTGAGTCACACAGAGTCACTCTGGCTCACTCTGACTCACTCTGCTGCACATTATTCATCCCCTCTTGGCATTACTAATCTCCATTATCCCCCTTACCAATCACTTATCAATCATTCTACAAATCATGCTTATTATGCTGCTTATCAATTAATGACTCATGCCTCTATGATTCATATGCATTATATCATCACATATGCTCATTTAATTTTGATCTACTCATCCCATGCTTCCCCCCCCATCTTTTTTGGGCCTCATGCAATGATTTTCCCATATTCTTGATTCTGCACCTCTTTTTACCTATGTTTTTGCTCATTCCCTTGGTTCAATAGCTTGTTCAGGCTCTCCCTATTGATGACTTAGCCTGATTACACTACTTATCAATTGCTTACCAATCTCTTACCAAGCACTTAGTCATTTGTGCTTACAGGACCACAGCTCTTCCTGTATATAAACTAGCAGCCAAAGGCTGCAAGGAAGTGTCTGCTCCCCCCTCAATAAAGCGACCACATTCACTCTCCCTCACTCTCTATAAACTTCCTCTTTGTCTTTGGACTTGTAGGTCACTCAGTGCTGGCCTAAAGCTTCACTATTGTTATTTGTTAGATATACTTGATATCTGATCAGTTCTCTAGGCTGAAGCACAGTCTAGCATATCTGTCCACTCCATCCCATTACTGTCCATTGCATTCTTGAAGCAGGAACTGTCCGCTTGCTTCCCTGTTGCTCTGTCACTGCTATTACACCCCTATTTTCCATCCATCATCACTGCTTAATCCCAGGACTCTTCCTAACCACTGTGGTAGGCTGAAGAGAAGTCAATACCATCCCCAGTTGCATTCATTCCACATCAGAGGCCCTTCCCTTCCCTCCTGCACCTTGCCTAAAGGCATGCAGCACATTCCCCTGCAGAGATTAAATACCAGAACCACAAAGGAAGACCACCACTTGCTTTTGTTGTCATTTGGTGTTGGTTGTTGGTTGTTCTGACCTCTTTCCTCACTTAGGCACACACTGGATAAGACCCAGAGTTGGACATGGTTGTACATCAGGAAAAACTGGTAATGCCATATATCAATATATATTGCTATATATTGCTATTATTGCTATTTTTTACACAAAGTGCAATAATTGCAATATGACATCTATTGCATACTCCCTTATCTATAGTGCACTATAGCAATGTATAGCAACATATACCTAGTGAAATACAAGGGTTAGCCTAACCTGTGTAGGTCACAGGTCCAACATTTCCCATATTAAGGCACCTGTATACCTATAGTGCTTAGCTGACTCAGCACAGGCAAGTCTCATCCTGATTAATTTTGCAGATTTAACTGTTCAGATAAACCACAAAGGAGGACACTAGTGCCCAGTGTCAGAGACTAGATTCAGAGGATAGCTACAGGATACAGATCTAGTGCCCAGTGTCAGAGACTGAAGAGAAGAGACTCTGGGCACAAAAATTTCAACTATACAAACAAAGCAAACAAAGAGAAACAAAGGAAAACATAAGCCACAAATCATGTGATGATCCATGAAAGGAAGGAGCTGAAGTAATCACTAAAAAAGGTGTCCATAAGTACAACAAGAGTGCACAAACACTCAATACCAACATTGACTCCATCTCTATGCATATACATTACTAGGTGACACAGGTTTATACACTAATATGACATGCAGGATACCGTGTGCACTGCATATGGGTCAGGGATGAAGCCCAGGGAGGCAGGGGAAGTGGATACCAAGGGTGGGAAATATTGCCAGTCAACTATTGCCATATATAGACAGATTCTGAGTGGAGTGACACTGCTGATGCTTATGTAATCATGTTTGGACATGTGCTAATGAATACTATTACATTTCCTAATGAATGCTATGCAATTTTGCTAGTCAAGATAGGGGCTATTATTTTTTTTGTGACCTACATATTTAAAATTATTTTGGTCATAGCTCCATCAAATCCTAATGAATTGCTTAGGTAAGATCATATATGGATTCCCCTGATCAGTGGCTATGACTTTGACCTCTATTTCCTTTTTTGGAAATTGTGGCTGTGTTTGCCAGTCTGGTCTAATGACCCCCTGTCATAGGGCTACTCCTAATTTAAGACTTTCCTCTGACTTGTGGCTATGACTCTGACCCCTATTTCCATTTTTGAAAATGGTGGCTGTGTTTTCCAATCAAGTCTGATGATCCCCATACAAATATCTGGTATACCTGGACCACCCAGGAAATGCTTATTAAGCACTAAGTATAATGCAGGTGGTTGGCTGCCTGGTAGTTGTCAAGGGCTTTGGTTATAAGTCCCCTGTAGCAGGCACTGGTAGTTGCTATTTCAAGGATCAAGAGGTTCTGTGGTAATTGCCCAATCCATTAAGGTAGACCTTAAACAGTTTCAATGCATATCATGTAATGTGACCGAGTGTGACAAAGGGTTAGCAATGGTCAAGAGGGGCAGTGACTCTGGAGCCTTGCATTCATAATAGGAAATGTGAGGCTCCAACTTTTGGTGTAGTCAATTAGAAGATTGTAGCATTATTATAGTATGCTACTTGCAAAAGAATTAGTTTTCCTTTTTTTATTATCAAAATCATCTAAGATTGTTGATGGCAAAACCTGGTGCTCATGATACTTCTCGCACAAAATCCACCATCCCCAATGGTCACATGTGCTCAGGTGCCCCCAGCAAATGGTGAATGGTGAATTGTGTGATGGTGACAATTGTAATGATTGCCTGATTGCCTGATATGTTGATGACCCCCCCACATTCACCTCACCCCCATGAAGCCTGATGGCACCTCATATTTATGGCATTGGCATGAAATCAACCATGTCCAACCTGCCACTCCCCTTCCTCTCTCTCTCCCCATGCCCCCATGCCCTCTCATACAGATTTTGTCCTATTCCCATCAATATCGACCCCCAGCTGATCTGTTCCAGCATGCAAGCACAATGCTCCATTCATCTGATTGGGCAACTTTCGGGACACAACATTTTTGAAGTGTTGCATGGTCACGCGGTCACTGGGGGGTGATTCGTCCTGATGATGATGGCCATTGTCTCATCCCATGCATTACATATAGTAGTCTCTCCCCCTACCTTCTGGTTGACTTGATTCTGACTCCTGATCTTCTTCCTTTGTCATTGTCTTTTTCTTCTTCTTTTTCTTCTTTTTCTTCTTTTTCTTCCTTGCCTGTTTTCTCTGCTTTGCTTCTTTCCCCTGGCACTGACCCATCCTTCCCTTCCCCTTCTCTCTTTCAAGGCTTGGCCATGCTCCAACCTGGATACTGATGGCAGCATGACATCATGCCTCGCCACTCACACTGGGGTGGACAGGGGCACCATCTTGGATGACAGCAGTGGTGGATTGCCTCCCACTCTCATTGTCCCTGCTGCCCTTGTTCTCGTGCTGCTGGCACTCGCTGCTAACATTGCCTGCCATTAGTTCATCACAAGCAGAAGCAGCAACAGCCCCAAACCCAAATGCAAGCCAAGAGCCTTTGCCAAGTTTGTCCTCCCTTCTGGTTGCCGTCCCTTTCTTATCCAGGTACAGCCACTGCCACAGCAGTGGTCCTCCCATGTGAGGATGACTGGCTGCCTCCCCTGCAATGCATCATTTTCAGATCTTTTGTCAGTCACCACCTCAACCTCAACCTCATTCTCAGATAATTCAACTACCATGGTCATGGCCAAGCCTCCTCAGTTGGACCCCAGCAGCAGCAGCATTGGCTGCCTCCCCTCCAACACATCATTTCACAACTTTCAGTCACCACCACTTCAACTTTGCCCTCTGACAACTCGACTTCCACAGTTATGGTTTGACAAAACAAGCGCCCCCTTCCACTTGACAATGCTGATGATGCAGACCCAAGCACAATAGGGCTTGCTTCCACAGGACTTCTGGACCTTGACACCTCACAGCCCCTCATGTTCTCTGGAAAGCTGCTCCCCAGGGGAGTGATCAAGACACAGTATCTGAATGTCTAAGTATTTTTTTTCAGCTGCTTGAGTGTGAGTGGCATGCTAACTGCACCCTTGGCCCAACTCAACCCAGACATGCAAGGTCCTTCACACATGGTGCAAGGACTTCAGGCTCAGCACCAGCAGCACCAAGCATGCCCTCCAACAGTGGCTGGCCAAGTTCAGTGTCACTGGTGAGCAGGAGTGGCAGGCCAGCCTCAGGGTTGGTGTTTGCTGCCAGCACAAGGGCCCACACACGACAACCAACACAGGTGCTGGCCCACACAACCAAGCTGAAGCTGTCACAGCTTCAGCGAGAGAAGCTCATTGCCTCACTGGGCTCAAACAGCACTTTGGCTGGCCCATCAGAGGCCCAGCCTGGCTGCACAGCCAATCTCTGAGACAGAGCACTGTAGAGACAGTCTGTTATGACCATGTCCAACTCCGGATCATATCCGGTTACTCCGGTCACATCGCAGGCCTACAGCTCTACTCCGGTCGTTCTCAGTTACTCCGGTCAATGGTCGCGCAGATAACCTTCCGCTAACTACGACCCTTGGTCTATACTCCATTCGCTCTTACTACACCTCGCCGTCTACCCTGCCTTGACGTGAGTTCTCCGTGAACTCGATATATCCTATACCTTGTAGCATTTTCACCGGACCTGATTTATTTTACACGGACCTGACTTTATTTTCACCGGACCTGACCTAGTCCTAACTCCGGTCATCCCTTGTCCGCTATTAGGTTGTTTACTTGTCACCGTATGTACTCGACCCTAGTTTCTACTTAGTATAAGTACCCTCTAGTTTATCCTGTACTCCTCAGTCTGAAATCAACTTAGTCACTACTCCAGTCTCTGTCTGTCTTCGTCTCCGCCTCCATCTCTATCACCTTGACCGGAACCTACGCAAGGGATCAACGCACGTCGTCCTTGTCGTTGAATCCAAGCGGTCACCAACTCCGGCCGGACTAATCCCTCGTCCAGCCCTCTGCCCTCTTCCTTCGTCTGCGCTCGTCCGGACTTGACCGGACCCCCTACCGGAGTAGACCCGGACTTGACACAGTCCTTGTGTAGATTGGTAGTACTGATACTGGACTCTTACCTTAGCTATGTAGGCTTGTACTTAGCTTACTAAGCAATATCCTTCTCTTCAGTGTATATCTTTGAGCTCAGTCTTGGAGTGACTGAACCACCCTTGCACTCTTTAGTTTCCTAGTCTCCTTAGTCCCTGGGAGCCTTGCCAGACCTCCAGAAGTCCCTGGGTCGAATGCACCTCATCTGAGGGAGCAGCCACCCAAACACATAGTTATCTTTTCAGCGCTCAAGAGACAGCAGGACAGCAGACCAGGTTGCCACCCTTCTGTCTTGAGTGAGCACTCCCATCCACTGTGTCCATCCTTGCTGCCCTGCTGACTGACAAAACCTACCCCCAGGCAAGGTCATTCACATCAAGGCACCCATATATCCCATCTCTGCTGCCTTTACCAACTGGCCCACTCCCCCCCTTCCTCCTGCTGCCACCATGGCTTTGCTGCCATTGCTGCTGCCTCACTCACCACCCCACCCCTCCTGCCCCCCTGACAATGGTCCCATGGCCCCCAAGCCCAAGTAATCAGCTGGTGATCCAGCCCAACCAGGTCAAAACCCTCATCCAGTTGGTCCTTGCTGGGCTGGCAGCAGCAGCACTCAGAAACCCCCTCGCTCCAAGTGAGGAACTGTGGCCCCTCCCCCCTCTCCTATGGGGTCAGCTGGGGCTGTTGAGCATGCACAGTCCCAGCCTGCTGCCATGCCCTCCCCTGGTACTGCCAAGGCCCAGACTCAGCTGCACTCTATCATGCTCAGGTTCGTGGCCAGGGAGCCCCTTTCTGTGGACATGAATGACATCCCCAATCCCCTGCATATCATGTTTACAGGTGGCATTGAGGCTGTCAAGCGACTCAATGCCATATGGGATGATGACCCCAACCACTGGTCAGGGGTGGTGCCCTTCACCATCCAAGGCCATTCAATTCCTCTGGTGCATTGGAAGGCACTGTATGGCCATCAGGGCCAGGCTGCATGGGGGCATGTGAAGACAAGGTGGAACCAGTGGAAGGTAAATGCTGGCTGGGCTACCATGCCAGAACACAAGACTGACTGATGCTCTCACACACAGATGTTGGTCCAAGTGTTTCACAAGTGACCCCTGAACAGTTCGAGTGCACCTTCGCTGGTGAGAGTGAGTTCCCATGCTATTCTACCCTTGTCGACAAGGTCAGGAAACACTGCCTGCACAGGAAGAGTGAGGTGCTCCAGCACCTTTGCATCTCCCATGGTCCCAAACTCACCAGTGCCTTGAAGTACCACAAGGGTTCGCAGATCATCATAATAAAGAAGATCAGGTCAATGGTGAAAAAGCTGCTCACACTTGGTGGCTCCTTGGCAGGCCATCCACAGGCCAACCAAGAGAATGTGCCTCCATCATGGTAGATACCAGTCTGCTACTAGGGGTACAATACATGATGGTACACTGGTAGCTGGAGTAGATCTCCAGCCAGGAAAGTAGGGGGTGCAGCAGTGCTTGCGATGACACATGTATGCACTGCAGCTACTATGCTGCAATTTCTGGTCACTTAAAATACATGTATGTATTACAGTTATGACATCTATGATTCATCAAAAAGATTCAGAGGGCTGGAGCATGGACATACTCACTTAACATGCAAGCTGGTGGTGCTGGCAGTCATGTAATTTACATCATCCTTGCCAGAATCACATGAAATTGACACTATCAATCCTTGCTCCTATCTCACCAGCCACAAACCAGAGTTCCTCATCTGTGTCTCCTGAAAAGCCCCTGGAAAAACCCAGGAAGAAGCAGAAGGTGCCTGCTATGAGGGACCTACCAACCCTACAAGAAGCCCAACAGATAAAAGATGATGGCAAACAAACTCACCAACTAGCACCAAAAACAAGGGAAATCTATGACAGACATATCTGCTAGGCATGCACCTGGTTGTAGAGCCACTATGCAGTAAATGGCACCTTGTGTTCAAGCCAAAACTGGATAGAAGTACACAAAGTACACTGAGCTGCTTAGTTAAGGTCTAGACTAGAGCCCAGTGTGAGTAACTGATGATATAGACAGTTGTGGAGAGGTATCTAAACTCTATAGAGTATGTGTCCTCCTGGGTAAACAAATTTAAACAACAACTCAAGGAAACAAGTCAAGGGCACATCTAGCACTACAATGCAGCTATGAAGCTGTGACAAGTTGTTAGTAAGTAGAGTAGACCATAATAGCAAGGAATAGAGTCATAAGAAGAGGTGGAAATCACCAAAACTAACAGAATGCTGCCTCACCACCACAGCACACCTCTTAGAGAGTGACAAAATCACAGACAACTTCTGAACATCTTGAGAATGATACTCTAATACTTTTTGCACAGTCAAAAATTTGTTTGGGTTTACAATTAAGCCAAATAGGGAGGATTGCAGTAAGTTAATGTAACTGACTAGTTCCACCATAGTAAGAGATCTTGAATAACCTTCCTACAGTTTCAGTGTTTTTGAAGAAATCAATAATGTTGTTATATAAGACATTGTAGTTGAATTCACTGTCAATGATCCACTGACTATGACAGCTGCACAGAGCAAAACAAAGAAGTTATTTCTGGTGTTTCTTTAAAGGAAGTAAATAAGTTGCTGAGTTGCAATCACAATAAACTCAATAATATTGCCTGACACACCCTGCCAAGCAGTATACTCTTGAATAGACTGTTGCTAGGACAGTTTGGATCATATCTTCCTTTTTTATATAGGAATGTTTGCCAGGAGTATGCAGTAACAAGGAATTCAAGGTGGTAGTCACATATTGCTGCATGATGACTATCACAACCACTCAGCTTAAGAACATTTAAATCAGATATGAGAAGTAACTCACTGAAGGTTATTCCAATTGTAATTGACAGAGAAAAGTAATGACCAGTAGATCAAATACTCTCCCATCTTTTACATCTTGTTCAGGCAGTGGCTCTGGCTTTGGTTCTGCTGACATGAGCTACTACATAACCATGGGCTTGGAGCTGGTCCCATTATCACAGCTGTGAAATATCAGTATGTAACTCACTGATAAGACTATAAATATTGGGTGTTTGTGCTCCTCTTATTGTCTTATGTAATGTTTTTCTAGTGATTACTTCAGCCCATTTCCTTTCAAGGTTTGTCATCTGACTTGTGCTTGTTATTCTTTGTTTGCTTTGTTTGTATACTTAAAATTTTCATGCTCAGTGTCTCTTCTCTTCAGTTTCTGACACTGGACACAAGGTCTGTATCCCATAGCTATTTTCTCTATACAGTCTGTGACACTGAGCACAAGTGTGATCCCTTATGGTTTCTTTGAACAAGGAATCCTGATGATGACTTTACATCTTTGTAGGTGCACATCCCCTTCAGATTCAAACACCCTCCATAGCGCAGGCTGGTGGCTCAGCAGTTCATTGTAGGCCTTGAACATACAATCCTGTCTATAAAACATATCAGAACAATAAACATGTTCAAGCCAAAACTTGCTAAAAGCACACAAAGTGCTGCTGAGCTGCTCTGATAAGGTCCAAACTAGAGTCCAGTGTGAGTAACTGAAGAGGAAAAACACTGGACTCTACAGGGTATGTGTGCTTCTGGGTAAACAAATGTAAACAACAAGTCAAGGGCACATCTAGTGCTACAATGCAGCTATGAAGCTGAAACAAGTTGGTAGTAAGTAGGGTAGACTATGATAGTAAGCATAGAGTCATAAGAAGAGGTGAAAATCACCAAAACTAACACTATGACCAAAGTGATGAGTAACCATTCATTAACAAAGTTTTTGACTTGAGCAGTCAGAGAAGCAAGTCTTCAGATGCAATGACCAGCCATCATAACATTAGTTTTATGGCTGAAGCAGAGTATTTAGTCTATACACATTCCAGATCTTTGAAAACTTGCAGTCTTCTTTTCTGACTGGTACAAAAGGTTTCAATTTGTTCCTCAAGCTTAGTAATCCAGTGCTTCCAGGCTGGGACAGTCATGCTAGCACCTTTAGGTTGATCTGTGAATGTGAAAAAAATGCAGCATGGCACATGCAGTCTACACAGTATCATTTGAATATATGTACAATTTGTTGGCTCTGTTCTGTCTCATTCACCCAATATGGATGCCAATGTGCATTCCCTGCCATCAGCTGATCACTTTTTTTTTTTGATTTTCATTAGCTAGGAATTGGAGCTAAACATCAGTTACCTATGAACCTTGGTGGTGTTACGCACCAAATAGGTTTGGTACAGTGAACATGAAAGACAATGACAATATCAAATGATTCTGATGTGAAGGATGAGCATGATGGAGCCTCATTGTAGCCATCTATTACACAAGAAGACTATCCTGATGCAAGAGGTGACTGCCAACATCTAGCAGTCATGACTCACACAAGAACTGCCAAGAAGCAGAAGAACCAAAGGAATAATATCCATTATGGCATGAGAAAAGAATGCACACTTCTGCAGTCTGACTCCCATACCAGAATGAGCAAAAAAGCTGAAGAATTGATGGAGAAATGAAGAAAAAAAAAGAATAAACAATTTTAGTGCCCAAATGTCATTTTTAGGCACCCAGTGCTGGCATTCTGATTTCTTGTGTAATGGACCAACTTTTTATCTTATCTAATCTGCAATTAGATAGCACTTATCTTATCTCAGTGTACAGCCATATCTTATCTATCTAGTCTAGATCTACACTTCATGCTGCATATACTGCCTCCCTTGATGTCATACCACATAGCCTTAGCTC
This sequence comes from Scleroderma bovista, assembly GCA_037178675.1. Classification (NCBI taxonomy): domain Eukaryota; kingdom Fungi; phylum Basidiomycota; class Agaricomycetes; order Boletales; family Sclerodermataceae; genus Scleroderma; species Scleroderma bovista. The sequence continues at coordinate 141,359 of JAYMGJ010000499.1, forward strand.
CACCATGACATCTCGCACTTGTGTGGGTTCACTATCCCAAACCTCATACGCATATCCAGTTCCATTTCCTTATGACCATGACTACATGCTCTCACGCTTGTACCGTGGTGGCACTTGCTGAAAAAGCAAGTGCAGTGGATGATCTCCACCTCTCTGCCACTCAACAAGCCCTGTCTAACCGCAGGCAACCTCCAGCTTCTGTAAGCCAATTTAGGAGCTTCACAGCTTGAAGTCCAGCAGTGTCAATGACTCTGCATTGCGATGCTGCATCTCAGAGCCTTTGTAGTTCTACAGACCCTGGTCACCATGGATCCGTTTCTGGTGACAGCTTTCCATACCATCGCGACTCCACTCTGGAACGTCACAACCCCAGCTGTTACCAATGGTTTGGCCCCGAGGACGGACCTGGAGATGATCCAGATGGCTCCGGAAATGGTGATAATGATGACAACAACAACAGCAAAGAGTTTGTCGACGCCACAGAGGAGCTAGACCCTAGTCTAGCCGTTTTCCACAATCTCGCTCTCACTGTCAACTGCCTCTCTCATTCCTCCTGCTGGACCAACAACTCCTCATCTCCTGTGCCAAAGTCCGTGAACTGGACACCTTCAACAGCACAGATCCCAAAAAGCTCAGGACCTTCCTGGTCCAGTGTGAGCTATGTTTCCAGGATCATGCCAAAGTGTTCCACCTTGATAGGGCAAAGGTAACTTTCGCCCAATCATATCTAAAAGGAATGACCCTAGAATGGTTCGAACCAGACCTGCTTAACTCCAGTGATCTGGCTGACCACCCACACTGGATGGACAGCTGGATCCACTTTGTGGCTGAGTTTCAAAGCACCTTTGGGCCTCACGACCCCATCACTGATGCTGAGCATCAACTCAAGCATCTCCGGATGAAGGATGCTCACTGCATTACACAGTATATAGTAGACTTCAACCAACTCGCCTTGCAGGTTCAGGACTACAGGGATGGCGTGCTCCACCACCTGTTTTACTCTGGTCTCCCGGATCATGGCAAGGATGAAATTGCTCGAGTTGGGAAGCCCCTGACTCTGCATGGGTTGAGAGCTCTCTGCCAAGAAATTGATGCATGCTATTGGGAGCACAAAGACGAGATCTCTCGCACAACAAAGACCCAGTCCACCTCATCCCCAACCAAGTCCTCCAACTCCAGAGGCAACTCATCCAGCTCCAGTCAGGAGAAATCCAAGACCAGAAACTCCTAGTCCTCCTCTGGTTCCAGACCAGACTTAACCAACAAGCTTGGTAAGGATGGGAAGCTAACCACAGATGAGTGCAAATGGTGTCTGGTCAACAACCTCTGCATGTTCTGCGGAGGCACTGGACATTTTGTGGACAACTGTCCCAAAAAGATCAAAAAGGCCAAAGCTCGTGCTGTGGCAATTGCTGCTGAGTCCAGTAAGATGGACTCCAACTCGGGTGCCAACTCCAAGTCAAAAAAAGAGTAAGCAGCTCCCAGCCCTCCGCACAACTGGCGAGCTGCGTTGACTCCGGAAGTGCACCCAAGGAGGCTTGCATCAACGTGTCCACTCTTTACGATCTTAATTCTCTTATGCCCCATGTTTCCCTCTTATCTTTGGACTTACCTAAAATTTGCACACTTGTGGACACTGGATCCACCCATTGTTTTGTAGACAAAATTCATGCACAAAAACAAATTTACAACCTACTCTGTAACTCCGATTGTACTCTGGCTTTTTGATGGATTTTCAAACTTTGTAATCACAGAAGCTATCAACTTAACAGTGCAGTTCCCCGCTACCAGTGATGTCACCCCCATGACCTTTTACCTCACTCCATTGGATTCTGAATGCATTATCGTTCTCAGACATAACTGGCTCACCCACTACAATCCATTGATTGATTGGGTATTGAGCAGCTTAATGTTCTGGACTCTTGCAGGAAGTTTGCCAGCACCCCTGCCAACTCCCTCTCTGGTTCTGCCTAGTAACCCTGTCTCTGGCCTTCCTGGCCAATCTGACTCCAGCCTTGCGCCATCTGTCGACACTCCAGTCTGCAACCCTCCACATATCTCTTTGATAAACACAGCCACATTCGTGCATGCATGCAAATTAGAGGAATCAATGAAATACCAACTTCAGCTGCATCCCTCTGACTCAGTGAATGCCCATTCTTCCTCCTCATCCACCCCTCCGGTTCCGGACATTGTTCCTCCGGAGTATCACAATTACGCAGATGTATTCAGTAAGGCGAAGGCCTCTGAACTTCCCCCGCATTGCAACAACGACCTGAAGATCAACCTTGAAGAAGGTACCTCTCCACCTTTGAGAACTCTTTACTCACTGTCTCTGGTTGAGCTCTCCGCTCTCTGGACTCTCATCAATGAGAATCTTAATACAGGTTTCATCTGCCCTACCACTTCCTCCCACACTGCTCCAGTCCTCTTCATTAAAAAGAAGGATGGCTTTCTCTGCCTCTGCGTTGACTTCCGAGGTCTTAACAAAATCACCAAAAAGGATCGCTACCCACTTGCTCTCATTTCTGACCTTTTGGACTCTCCCAGCCATGCCAAGATCTACTTCAAGATCGACCTCCGGCATGCCTACCATCTCATCTGGATTGCTCCAGGCAATGAGTGGAAAACTGCCTTCCGCACGCACTATGGGTCCTACAAGTGATTAGTCATGCCCTTCAGCCTCACTAATGCCCTTGCAGCCTTCCAGCATTTTGTCAACACCATCTTTGCTGACATGCTGGATGTCTGCGTCGTCGTGTACCTCGACGACATCCTCATCTACTCCGAGGATATGGAGTCCCACCAGCAGCACGTCCGAGAAGTGCTCCGCCATCTCCAGTTGCATGGCCTCTTTGCCAAACTGGAGAAATGCGAGTTCCACTCAGACTTGGTAGAGTATCTTGGCTACCGCCTATCTCCGGAAGGTTTGACTATGTCTCCGGACAAAATCCAAACCATCTCCGACTGGCCTGAACCACAAAAGGTAAAGGACATCCAGTCCTTCCTAGGCTTCGCCAATTTCTACCGCCGGTTCATCTTTAACTACTCCAACATTGTGGTCCCCCTCACCCAGCTCACCTGGCAGGATGCTCCCTGAAATTTCTCCAAGGACTGTCGGTGTTTATTCAATGCTCTTAAGCATGCTTTCACCACTGTGCCCATTCTCACTCACTTCATTCCGGACACTCCTATTATTGTGGAAACTGATGCCTCTGACTACACTGTCGCTGGTATCTTGTTTATTACCTGCACTCAGGGAGAGATCCGTCCAGTTGCCTACTCCCAGACTTTGACTGCTCCAGAGTTAAACTACAACACCCATGATAAGGAATTATTAGCTATCTTTGAAGCATTCTGGAACTAGCACCACTACCTTGAAGGCTCCACCACTACCTTGAAGGCTCCACCTCTCCTATTGATGTTGTCATGGACCACAAGAATCTCGAGTATTTCTCAACCTCAAAAGTACTCTCCTGCCGGCAAGCCCAGTGGTCCGAATTTTTATCTCAGTTTAATCTTGTCATTCGCTTCTGCCCTGATAAGCTCGGTGCCAAGCCTGATGCTCTCACTAGACGATGGGACGTCTACCCCAAAGAGGGGGATAGTGGCTACACCTGGGTTAACCCCCAAAATCTCTGGCTGGTGTTCACTCAAGAACAGCTCTCTAACTCACTTCGCACTACCTATCTAGAACTCCTGGTCCTCCGTGCCATTGCAATCATGGATGTAGAAACACTCCATCACGACATGCTCTCTGCACTACCCTCTGATCACATTTCCCAGATCCACCTTGCAGACCCTCCAGACTCTCGCTGGTCTGCTGATGAAGTAGGATTCCTCTGGCTAGACGGCCATATCTACATACTGTTGATATTGAGTGTTTGCACTCTTGTGGTGTTGTGCACACTGGCGCATTTGCAGTGATTACTTCAGCTGTTTCCTTTCAAGGTTGATCAGGTGATTTGTGGCTTTTGTGTTACACTGTTTTTCCTTGTTTGCTTTGTTTGTATAGTTGAAATTTTCGTGCCCAGAGTCACTTCTCTTCAGTCTCTGACACTGGGCACAAGGTCTGTATTCTGTAGCTTCACTCTTAATTTAGTCTCTGACACTGGGCACAAGAGTGCTCCTTTATGGTTTATCTGAACAGGTTATGAGCCCTGCGCTCCAGGAACTTTAGGACTACTCTTTAGACCACCCAGAACTCGCTCTCCAGTCCTCCCATCACATCCTCAGTCCATTCCTGTCCTCATGGCCAACAACTCTACCAGTTCCTCAACTCCCTCCTTCCCAAAACTCTCCTCCTCCAACTACTCGACCTGGAAGGGGGAAATTAAGGCTTTTCTGTGTACCAAAGGCCTCTGGACCATTGTCAGTGGTGCTGAGAAGCGCCCTGATGACTCCCAGTCTGATCTCCAGGCTAAGTGGGACCTTAGAGCTGACAAGGCTACTGGACAACTCTACCTATTGCTTTCTGCTGAGCAAAGGACCCATATAGACGCTGTCCAAGACAACCCTGCACAAATCTGGTCCACCCTTGAGTCTCTCCACCTCCAACAGCATCCTGAAGCTCGCTTCAATGCCTGGGATGACTTCTTCTCAATTAGGAAGAAGCAGGACAAGTCCCTAACCTCCCTCATCGCCAGGATTGAGGACTCCATGTCCAGAATCCAGCAGCTTCGCCCCAAGGACACCTCCAGCCCTAATACCATGATGTTGAGTGGTGTAATCTCAGCACCTCACCTCACTAGTTCTCAAGCTAGTACTTGGGTTAAACCCTCCCAAGTAAGCCATGTACCCTTGATCATATAGCTCAGTGGTTAGAGCACCTGGTATAGACCTAGGAGGTCTAGGGTTCAATTCCCTGTCTGGTCACATTACTTTTAACAAAAGTATAATCAAGCCAGGATTTGAACTCAGGACCTCCTGGCATATACCCAGGTACTCTAATCACTGAGCTACCTATTAAGATAAACCACAAAGGAGCACTCTTGTGCCCAGTGTCAGAGACTGAAGAGAAAGGACTCTGGGCATGACAATTTTAAGTATACAAACAAAGCAAACACAGGAAAACAGTGTAACACAAAAGCCACAAATCACCTGATCAACCTGGAAAGGAAACAGCTGAAGTAATCACTGCAAATGCACCACATAACACCACAACTGGTGAGTGGCTAGCTTCTCCAAAGCAGCCTGTCTCCACTTTTCTGCATCAGGACGAGTCAGAGCCTCTGCAAATGTGAGTGTGTGTCAAGTCCGGGTCTACTCCGGTAGGGGGTCCGGTCAAGTCCGGACGAGCGCGGACGAAGGAAGAGGGCAGAGGGCTGGACGAGGGATTAGTCCGGCCGGAGTTGGTGACCGCTTGGATTCAACGACAAGGACGACGTGCGTTGATCCCTTGTGTAGGTTCCGGTCAAGGTGATAGAGACGGAGACAGACAGAGACTGGAGTAGTGACTAAGTTGATTTCAGACTGAGGAGTACAGGATAAACTAGAGGGTACTTATACTAAGTAGAAACTAGGGTCAAGTACATACGGTGACAAGTAAACAACCTAATAGCGGACAAGGGATGACCGGAGTTAGGACTAGGTCAGGTCCGGTGAAAATAAAGTCAGGTCCGTGTAAAATAAATCAGGTCCGGTGAAAATGCTACAAGGTATAGGATATATCGAGTTCATGGAGAACTCACGTCAAGGCAGGGTAGACGGCGAGGTGTAGTAAGAGCGAATGGAGTATAGACCAAGGGTCGTAGTTAGCGGAAGGTTATCTGTGCGACCGTTGACCGGAGTAACTGAGAACGACCGGAGTTGAGCTGTAGGCCTGCAATGTGACCGGAGTAACCGGATATGATCCGGAGTTGGACATGGTCGTAACAGTGTGGCTCATTAGGGAAAGATGCAGCCATAGCCAATTCATCATCACTGTCCTCCATCTCATCTGGTTCATCCAGCTGCACAGGAGAGAGCTTCCACCACTCTCTAGACTTCTGTCTGTTGCGCATAGGCAGCCTGGCACCAATTCCGATGGGACTAGATGATCTGGGACATGGTTCTGGGGATGGAGTGTGCAAGGAGGTTCAGGAGGTTTATCTGGCATAGCAGGAGGTTCTGGATTAGCAGGTATAGGTATAGGCTCCCCCCCATGATCCAGTACCTCATTGCAATCGCTCTCAGAGTCCAAAGTTGCGCCAGGGTTGTAGTATTCAACTGGGGGCAAAGGTGGGACAATAGTAGGGGGAGGCTGGGAGGGTGAGGGTGATCTTTTGGACATAGGGAAGTACCTTTCGTCAAAATCAGCCCTTTCAGAGATTACAGTGTGCTTGGAAGTGGGGTTATAGAACTTCCAGCCTTTGTAACCCTCAGGATAGCCTAGAAAGACACATTTCTCCATGTAGGACTCCAGAGGTCGCCACTTGTCCTTCTACAAATGCACATGTTAGGCAGTTCAGCCCCAAACTCAAAGGTTGTTGGTATTGAGTGTTTGTGCACTCTTATTGTGCTTATGGACACCTTTTTGGGTGATTACTTCAGCTCCTTCCTTTATGAGTTGATCACATGATTTGTGGCTTGTGTTTTTCCTATGTTTCTCTTTGTTTACTTTGTTTGTATAGTTGAAATTTTCATGCCCAGAGTCTCTTCTCTTCAGTCTCTGACACTGGGCACTAGTATGCTCCTTTTTGGTTTATTTGAACAGGTTATGAGCCCTGTGTGCTAAAGTGGTGATGTTTCTGATAAGTCCTAGTGTCCTAGTAAGCCCTTTAAAGGAAGGCATCCCCCATGGGGTTAGTAAGACCTACCATCAAGGCAATGGACCTGATTAGGCAATGAATTCCCATGCCTGCACTTTGTAGTAGTGATGTGCTGGATTATATCATCATCCTGCTTCTTTGCTATCTTCCTCAGCTTCTTCAGCAAGATACCAGCACACACAAGCTCCCTGTGTATTGTAGTGAAGTGAGTTGCAATAAACTTGTTGGTATTGAGCAAGTCAAGAAGCTCATCAAGAAACCAGGTGGGTGGTGATTCACAAGCCAGATAAGGTAGTTGATGTCATCAAAGTGAAGGCATGGGTTCAACTGGAAAGATCTATGAGATGGTTGACAATGTCACCTGTCACTCTCCAGAGCTTCTGCATGTGCCAAAAAGTGCTTTCTGAGAATCCAACACAGTCAGGAATTTGTTTGAGAGATGGAAAGTCATGTTCATAGAGATTCATCACTTTGTTCTGAACAGTTCTGGACAGTGCCACACAGAGCCACAGAGTTCTCAGCTTAGTCCATATTGGACAGCTCTGTCCAGATAGACATAGATTGTGGATAGAGTTTTAAAGTCCAGTCCATAGGATCACAAAAAGACTGGAAACTGGACTGGACTGCAGTTGCCAGTTGCCTACTTTTGGGAATGATGAAAAAGACCAGTTGCAATTAGTTGCAACTGCATTATGTAAGCAATACATATATGGTAGAAAACCCCCTATATTACAGGCTAATTTTGGCCTGCAGTGGGTCTTAAGAGCTGTAAAATTGATCTTTTTGGATGAAGTATGGTATAAATAAATATGCAATGACTTGTACCTAATTCCTACAGTGTATACATAGTATTTAGATGCTATCTGACACACCTTTGATGTGAAAAACATCAATAAAATGCAAAAAACCTGGTTTTTTAGTGGTTTGGACCAGTTTTTGAGTGGTTTTGGACCGGTTTTTTGAAAAACTGGTTGCAACTGCTTTGGACCAGTCCTTAAGCAGTCCATGAACCATCCACAGGCTTCCAAAAGCAGTCCAGTCCAGTCTATTTCCAAAAAAGGCAAAAAAACTGGACTGGACTGGACTTTAAAACTCTAATTGTGGACTTCTGTGAAAGTCATTACAGCTCTCCCCAGTTCTCCTCAGATGTACAGAATCATTAGTGAAACTAGTACACACTTACCCTTAGTACTCCTTTGCAAAACAAATACTAGGCTTTGTCCAAAAGCCAATTCAAAACTCTCATAGCAATAGCACTCATGCAGACTCTTATGGCACTCATAGCAGTTTGTATAGCACCAAATATATTATCAATTACTAGCTACATACATGGTGTATTGACTACTAGTACCAAAAACACTGCTCCAATGAAGCAATACTAAGGTTGAATTAGTTACAAGCTAGATCAAGCTAAACAAAAAGGACTTACAGGGTGGTTGACAATTTCCAGCAGGAAAATAACCTCTAATCATGCTTGACCATAGTTAAATAACCTATTAGTACAATTGTTAGACAAGTTGATAAGTAATGGTGGTGAGAAACTTACCATTAGCTCTGGCACTAGCATTGATTGTGTAGTCAAATAACCTATTGGTACCATTGTTAGACAAGCTAATATGGTAGTTGAGACAACCCTAAGGGCAAACAACCCAAAGAACTACCACATGAAAGACTCTGAGGAGGGTAGGACTAGAGATCTTAGAGCAAAGACCCAAAGAGAGCTTGAATGGAGAGCCTCTGGGTACTGGATTGCAATGGTATATATACTACACTACACGTGTCCTGTGCGAGGCTATCCATGAGGCTGTATGCTGTACAAGGCAGTGGACACAGCTGCCATCCTGTGGTAAGGCTATGCTAATGACATCAAGGGATACAGCATGTACAGCATGAGGCTGTAGTCTAGACAGTTTCTACAGATAAGATGCACTAGATAAGATACTACGGTACGATAAGATAAGATGTCATCTAATCACAGATTAGATAAGATAAAAAGTTAGACCGTTACAGTAGTAGTGTCAGGAAACTTACCATTAGCTCCAGCACTAACATCTGTCATGTAGTCAAATAGCCTAATAGTACCATTGTTAGACAAGTTAAAATGTAATGGTAGCAGAAAACTTACCATTAGCTCTGGCACTAACATTTGTGGTGTTGAGACCACTCTTACATAGTAGGAAAAGGCATTTGTTTGGTCTGGGTGCCTTGTTGTAGAAGAGGTGTGACAAACAGTGTCCACAATATCATGTTTTTCATAATTCTGGAAACTTAGTCAAATTTCAGACACACAGTGGCAGTACCAATTACCAACTGGTACTACACCTTTGCTACACAACAATTATACTATGCATTTTTGGTAAATGGTGATCTTCCACCATCCTTTTCATTCCGCAATAAATGATGCTCTTTCTCCTATACAATAATCTGCTTCTGCCTCAAATCCACTGCCCTTGGACAAGTCCAAGTCCAAGTTTGATACCCTTGTCTTGTCAACAGCCAATGGAAGCAGTGCTCTTGTGCTCACTCAGTTTCCCTGCGCAAGCCCTCCATGCTTCCATACACCTTGGTCACAGATGCACCTATCCTCCATGCATTTCTCTTAGATTCTTGAGCAAGCCTGAGCCTACATCTTGTTAGTTTTGGTGGTTTCCACCTCTTCTTATGAGTCTATTACTTACTATCATGGTCTACCCTACTTACTACCAACTTGTTTTAGCTTCATAGCTGCATTGTAGTGCTAGATGTGCCCTTAACTTGTTTCCTTGACTTGTTGTTTACATTTGTTTACCCAGAAGTGCACATATCCTGTGGAGTCCAGTGTTTCTCCTCTTCAGTTACTCACACTGGAGTCTAGTCTGAACCTTATCTAAGCAGCTCAGCAGCACTTTGTGTGCTTCTAGCAAGTTTTGGCTTGAACAAATTTGACCAAAGACTAGAGTCCAGTGTGAGTAACTGAAGAGGAGAAACACTGGACTCTATAGGATGTGTGCACTTTTGGGTAAACAAATGTAAACAACAAGTCAAGGAAACAAGTTAAGGGCACATCTCGCACTACAATGCAGCTATGAAGCTAAAACAAGTTGGTAGTAAGTAGGGTAGACCATGATAGTAAGTAATAGACTCATAAGAAGAGGTGGAAACCACCAAAACTAACACTCCCCCATGATTGTGCACCTCTGATAGCCTAACTCCCCCCTAATAGCACCAGTCCAAGCATTTGACAGAACTACTGCACCTTGACTCAAGCCAAAAGCTTGGTCAACAGGTCGGCAGGTGTCTCAGTAGCGGGGACAAACACAGGCAAAATAAGGCCTTGCTGCAATATTCCTAATGTAAGTCCCATTTCCCATTTCCCATGTCCTTCCCTCTCTGTCACTGAGTATTAAGTGTCTCTGTTGTCATGGCCACAAGCAAGTTCTCACACACACCAAACAGGTTTGGTACAGTGAACATGGAAGATAACACCTATATCAAACAATCCTTATGTGAGGGATAAGCACAATGGACCCTCATCATAGCCATCTATCACACAAGAAGACTATTCTGATGCAAGAGATGAATGCCAATGCTAGCAGTCATCCCTCACACAAGAACCACCAAGAAGCAGAAGAAAGTGAAGGAATAACATCTATTGTGGTATGAGAATGGAATGCATACATCTGTAGTCCAACTCCCATACAAGAACAAGTAAAGAAGCTGAAGAATTGATGAAGAAATGATGAAGAAAGAGGAGAAACAATTTTTAGTGCCCAAATGTCATTTTTAGGCACCCAGTGCCAGCATTCTGATATTTTGAATAGCTCTGTTGTTTTTGAAGCTATCAGGCACATGATTATACCATTAGAGAGCCTAGAGTGTTGTCTATCTGCCTGTTAAGCTTTGACATGAATCTGTTCATTTACCAGTCCATATTTTCTCTGGATCATTTCTCCACTATGTCATGCTCTTAGGACATCCTTTTCCAGAGTTCCCATGCACTGCCTGGCACATATCTTCCCAGCCTGCTCCCTCAGTCCCACTCATTCTCAGTCAGCATGTTCTCCTCGTCAGTCCTGCATCAAGTGTTAATATTGAGTGTTTGTGCACTCTTGTGGTGTTGTGTGATGCATTTGCAATGATTACTTCAGCTGTTTCCTTTCCAGGTTAATCAGGTGATTTGTGGCTTTTGTGTTACACTGTTTTTCTGTGTTTGCTTTGTTTGTATACTTAATATTTTTGTGCTCAGAATCCTTTCTCTTCAGTCTCTGACACTGGGCACAAGAGTGCTCTATTGTGGATTCTTTGAACATCAAGGACATACTTTGGTCATCTTAGGTCTATTGTCAAGCTTGAAAAGTCTTCTCTGGTTGTCTCTGTGTCCCCTGAGCCCTCAGTCTATGGTCCCTTCCTCCTAGATACTTGCCATGTCCATCTTCCTCTGTCATTCATCTCACTTCCCTGGATGTGTTGAATTCAATACTCTATCTGCTTCCCTACTTTTAGACAATGTCCCCCAGCATCAAATGTTCAACACCACTGATAAATACAAGGTGCCTTTCACCAATGAACAATGGGTTACAGACCTCAAGGGCATTATAAATATAATATTGGGCCAGTCAAGTCAAGTTGGCTAATTGTACTGGCACTGATTCATCTGTCCTTTTCCCTGCATGCCCTGACATCCATTTGCAAGATATGCTTACAAGTTCCACATTCAAGGAGTTGAAGAATGCATTTTGGAGTGCCTATTGAGTCCTTAGAGCCACTGCCATCCAGTGGCAGGAATTCACCACTGAAAAGCTGACCCAGACCTTTCTTCTTGCCACCATTCAAGTTGATCATAATAACCACCTTCATTGTACTATGTGGGAGATGCTCACCATGTAGGTTATATGATAGAAGCTCCAATCCTTGCTTGCAAAAATGGCCAGCTCTCTGATCAATCCTTTCAATGGTGAGAAGGTATCATTGACCCTCCCACTCTTCTTGAAAACAATCTGCATCTTAATGTTACCTGTTCATAACAAAGTGGAGTCTATGGGTACATATGTCCAGCATGCTGTCATTGTTCAACAGCTTAAGTCCAACACTAAGGACACCCTTACAACCATTTATAATATTGCTCTTAAAGAAGGGTTGGGCATACATGTATGCTAAATCACTCACCGGGCACTTGCTCCCATATCCTTCAAACAAGTAAAGTGGGTGAAGAAGCCCATTTATAATCTCACAGAGCATGTCAAGTGTGACAACAAGACAGGTCATCCAAAGTTTGGGCTTTGGAATTGCTCTTGAAAGAATCTTAGGAGTGTCCCTGTCACTTCTTTGCAACAGGCTGCAGAGTATTGGTGAGTGAGAACTGAAGAAGAATTGGAATCTGCCAGCATTCCTAGAGGCAAGGGCACCATATTGTTTATGCAAAAGACCATGAAAGAGTATGGCAGGCCAATCTCATTGCTGCTCATATGTAGTGTATGTCCAAGGTTCCTGTGACCTTGGTCATTAGAAAATATAGTGCCTTTCACATGAACTCTGATCTTGAAAACCAGGAGACCATAAGTGGTGCCAGCTCACCCACAATGTCCAGCTCCTTTTGATTTGACTTCTTTTACAGGATAACATGAAACTAGCAGAAATGTTACTTCTCCAGTCTCCTTCATCAATAAGTAGATTTTAATGGTGTGTGTACATCCACAACTTCATCCTATCATATAATACAAAACACTCCTTGGGTGAACACATTTGAGTCTTCCAAGTTCCCAAAAGCCTGGCCCTTCTCAATTAACAGCAGTCTACTAGAATAAATAGAGATCCCACTGCCTGGAAGAGCATTATCTCTGCCCTGCATCATGAACCCACTCCCCATTCAGACTCACCAAGTCCACATCTAGTCCAGTTATTGTTTGACTTGTGTGAAAGTATTGCAGACAAAGGAAAGAAGTTACTGGTGGGATGATACAAGGGACTCAAACACTACCCTACCAATTTAAGACTGATGTGATATTTGATCATGTGACAAGAATTTGAGACTGGAGAAGATAGTAAGGCCATGCTAACCAATGGACTTAACAAGTGGAGGTGTAAGGTCAATAGGGGCAAAGGCAAAGGTGGCCAAGAGAGTTCTGATAACAAATCTGATGGTAGTGTCAGTAGCAGCAGCAGTAAGATGGACACTGATGATGATTAAACCATAGTATCTATTTGTAACTTGTGCTATATTTTATGTCATGTATAATAGTGACATGAAATCATGTGTTGATGTTTGAAGTGCATTCCCATGCAGGAAGCAAATACTGGTCATCACTGGCCATCAGTCTGATAATCATCAAGAGGAGTCATTTTGATAACCAATTTAGTATATGCATATGCTAAATTTATGTAGCTATGCAGATGTAAGAGTCCTGTTTTACAATTTACATAAGCTCACACTGTGAAATATGGCTTTGAACTAACTTACCAGCAGAGTATCAAATTCTGATTAAAGTAGTTGAGTCTCTTCCAGGGCAACTTGAAAGTTTAGTGTCCCTTTTTGTTTCATTTGTTCTGAACATTGATATGTAGGTGACAGGGATATTTGCTTGGTTTTACCCATTGGTAAATATGGTGGTGGAGCATTTTTCATTTTCATGATACAACATATTTCAATCTTCATTACAAGGGATCCTGTGCCTTTTTTGTACTTTCAACTAGTTGCACATTTGAAGTGTGGGAGGGTATGGACAATGGATTGTCCATCAATCAATTTTTTTTCATTCTCTAATTACTTTGTGACACCTTACAAGATATAAGTGTTCAAATAAACCACAAAGGAGGACACTTGTGCCCAGTGTCAGAGACTAAATTATGAGGAGAGCTACAGATTACAGACCTTGTGCCCAGTGTCAGAGACTGAAGAGAAAGGACTCTGGGCACGAAAATTTCAACTATACAAACAAAGCAAACACAGAAAAACAGTGTAATACAAAAGCCACAAATCACCTGATTAACCTGGAAAGGAAACAGCTGAAGTAATCACTGGAAATGCGCCACAACAACACAACAAGAGTGCACAAACACTCAATATCAACAATAAGATGTGATAGGTTTCATCTGAAAGAAAAGTCTCAGCATAGGAGTTACTAGCATTAAACAATTAAGGGTGTTTGGTGAGTGTAGCAACCTCAATAACATTGGCAAGCAAGTCCAAATTGAGGACAGATAATGTTCAGTTGCCAATCTTTATATGGTCTTTCAACAGGACTTTTAAACATGGTACTGTTATTTTTGTGATTCCCACCTCTTCTTATGAGTCTATTACTTACTATCATGGTCTACCCAACTTACTACCAACTTGTTTTAGCTTCATAGCTGCATTGTAGTGCTAGATGTGCCCTTAACTTGTTTCCTTGACTTGTTGTTTACATTTGTTAACCCAGAAGCACACATACCCTGTAGAGTCCAGTGTTTCTCCTCTTCAGTTACTCACACTGGACTCTAGGTGCTGTATACGTCTCTACAACTGTCTATACCATCAGTTACTCACACGGGACTCTAGTCTGGACCTTATTTGAGCAGCCCAGCAGCACTTTGTGCACTTCCAGCAAGTTTTGGCTTGAACAGGTACTGGTCTCTGAGATTTAGAGTGCATAGGTTAATAGACTTACTTTATCTTATCTAATCTGTGATTAGATGTCATCTTATTTTATCATACCATAGTATCTTATCAGGCACCTATCTATTCAA